>JAAEAF010005394.1:93907-150577 GCA_011037195.1 Triatoma infestans | reverse complement strand
TTTTAAAGATAATTCACCAATAAAAACGGCTGATGTGAAA
The DNA here is from genome assembly GCA_011037195.1 of Triatoma infestans. NCBI lineage: Eukaryota > Metazoa > Arthropoda > Insecta > Hemiptera > Reduviidae > Triatoma > Triatoma infestans. The sequence continues at coordinate 150,537 of JAAEAF010005394.1, read as the reverse complement.
CACTGACCACACTACTTTCTCTTCCTGCGAAATGGCAAATTTTCCTCACCCTTATAATATTCTTGGTAATATTTAAAACCGTTGGCATTTTTATGGATATAATCATAAAAAAATAAAAATCTATTCAGTAAAGTCGCACTTCGGTCAACCGATTTTTTTTTCAATTGGGAATTTGGCCACTTGCATGATTCTAATTAACATTATTTAATTGACAGAATTGTAGGGCACATTGTTGAAATAAAATAGCACATTGGAGGAAAACGTACCTCAGCCCCCTAAAATGTTTTTCCTGGAGAAATGTTGCAAATAAAAGTTGTAGTTTCTTATATGTGTAGTTAATATTTAAAGTTTAAAGAAAATCGTTGGAGCCGTTATGTACAATAATACCTAGGGCCTGACTTAATTCTTACTAACTATATTACTAAAATCACGAAGACTAGTGTCTGTAATTATATCTTTAAACTTAATAGCGATGATCTTTTTTAATTTATGTGATCTGAATCGGACAAATGATATTCTACATTTCATACTGAAGTGCTCTGTATTCTCAATTTTTAGAAATGATTATATCACTAAATATTTATTTAGTAATGATTTATTTATTAATAACATCCTTAGATTTAACTTCTTTCTTCAGTGGTTTATTGCTTTTGTAATGTCTGTGATTTGAATCAGACAAATGATATTCTACTTTCATACTGAAGTGCTCTGTATTCTCAATTTTTAGAAATGATTATATCACTAAATATTTATGTGCAAACATACCAAAAATGAAAATATTGAGTTATTGTAATAGACCATGAGCACAAAATTAATGACTTATTTTTTCGTACAAAAATGACAAACTAAATAAATGAATTTCTAGTTAGATTTTATGTTTATCCCAACTTTAGGTTTTATTGCACAGTGGTGCAAATATTTATATTAATTATATTTAATTTCGTTGGACCTTAAAATATTCAGAAATATTTCTGTTCTTGTTTTGTAAATCCTTGCTGTAACTTTTGTTTATATGTCGAATCATCTAAGTTGTGTTGATTTTGAGTGCGTCTTTAACTCCAGTAAAATTTAGATTCAGAAACTCTCCAAGGATTCAGAGTTTTTCTTCAATAACTGCTGTACATGTGAAACCTTTTTGAAAATTGATATGTTTAGTATATAAATTACGAACAGCAGTGAAAATTATATTCAACTTCATAAGGGATAATTAACCCTGCCTACAGATGCTAGTTATCTACCAAAATAACCCTTTTTATGTTACCACCAGTTTCCAATCAAACAGCAAAGGACAATAGCACAATACACGTTATCTATTCTAAACCTCGTTATTATTTATTTTAATGGGGAAAAATATACAATTGACACAACTAGTAAAATGTGAAATGGGTAATCTAATAGAAAAACAATGTTTACATCATAGTTTCTTTACTTGCCCTACTTCCAGTGGATACAGAATGTCATTACTAAAAAATTATATTATAAACTCTGATTGAAATACAGAAAATGATAATATATTGTCGGTCAAAGACAATGACCATATGAGCAAAGTTTTTAATTACATTGTTTATGTTCTAAAATTAAGGAAGTTTTATTTTGATTGTTTAAAATTTCCTGTGTTTGTGAGTATTGTAATATTTTTATTTATTCATTAATTTTTTTTTTGGAAACTTTATTATCTAATACTATTGTTTGAAATTTTGTAACTATTTATTGGTTCTAGAACTGGCAACTCCCTATAACATGCTTTTACATAAATACAGATTTATTTATTTCTGTTCTATCACGTAAGAGATATTAAGAGGTTTTATCCTGTTTTTATAAATGCCTTATTAAGAAAGAAATCCTACTAACAAAATGGTTATAAGTTATGAAAATAAATTAAAAGCTTTATTGTAAAAAAAAAAAAAAAAAAAAAAGAAAGAGCCATATTTCTCTACAATTTTGTTCAAATCAACAGTGTACCAAAGAAGATATTCTTAAGTTTACAGTGGAACGTTATTAATATTAGGTATTAAAAAGAACATTTAAATTGCCCAGTTATAATAACGTTATTAACTATTATGGTTTTGTATGTAAAGGAATATCAACTATTTTCTATGTCTACAAAAGAACATTATTAGCGCAATGCTAATCCAAGTATTTGTTTAATTCGTGGCTTTATAATATTTAAATTTTATAATTATTCCTTATCAGTATATTTTTCAATTATAACTTAAACCCAGACTAACTATTTTTTATTTAATCTCAAAACATTGTATATACCATTAAAATAAACATTAAAATACCATTAATTAAAACAATAAATTTCTTAAAAAAATAAAACATTGCAACAATAATAACCCGCTCCCATTATTATCTATCATTACTACAAACTATATTACTATAAACTAAATATCATAAGAAAACTAATATATTTCAGATTATATTTAAAAGTAAACCGAGTATTTCTTGATTAATCTTGAATTCCGCACTTCTTGTTTGCTGGTACGGCAATATCTACAAATACAGATGTATACATATGTATATGAATAAAACTAGAACTGATTATTCTAATAACAATTAATAAGTTTGTACCAACCAATTTTTTTAGGATATGCAAGATTTAAATTGTTCATAATATTAATGAACTCTTCTTTTGATTTTGTTAACCGAGGATTCAGAGTTTTTTCTTCAAGAACTGTTGTAGATGTGAAACCTTTTTGAAAATTGATATGTTTAGTATATAAATTACGAACAGCAGCGAAAATTATATTCAACTTCATAAGGTATAATTTATATTGATTTTGATAAAAATCATAACCAATTTTCAATTCAATAAATAGAAAAATTACCTTTATAGTCATGGGCGGGAAACAATCTGAAATTATCTGGTAAGGAAAATATTTGTTTATGAACAGATTCAAAAAGTATTCCAGAATTACCCTCTTGGAAATCGGTTCGTCCACATCCCCGTATTAATAAAGCATCTCCAGTAAATGCAATACCTTGACTATCGCAAACATATGTTACGCAACCTGCATTGAAAAGTGCACTATTAGATAAGATTAGAATAATGAACAAATACATTATTTATTGCTATATATTTTTTTTTGTGAAAGTAAAATAATTTAAATCTTATTATCATAGTGAAGAAATAATTGTAACATTATCATTAATACGCTGGTTGTACCGAATAACAATGAATAAAATTGTAAAATGGATGTTGAAGTTCGGTCAGAGAATAAACTTTTCCAAATTTTCACTGACGTCTCGACAAATTTATTGCCGACTTCAGGATCTATACAAAACACATTACAAATAACAAAATAAATAGGTCTACAAAAAATTAAACTAAAAAATAAATAAATGAAATTTAAATATAAAACAAAATAACTATGAAAATTAAAAAAATATGTAGTATGTAAACAAAATTTTTTTCTTTTTGAATTTCTTAAAAACTATAGTTTAACTTATAATATACCATTACCAAGTGTTAAGGAAATAGGGTGTGTCAAGGTTTATAAAGGGCTAGGAAGACCTATTTATTTTTAAACTATAAAATAAATAAATGAAATTTAAATATAAAACAAAATAACTATGAAAATTAAAAAATATTTGGTATGTAAACAAAATTATTTTCTTTTTGAATTTCTTAAAAACTATAGTTTAACTTATAATATACCATTACCAAGTGTTAAGGAAATAGGGTGTGTCAAGGTTTATAAAGGGCTAGGAAGTATATTTTGGAAATGATACACATTAAAAAAATAAATCAGCTATCAATTTTAGAACAGAAACGGTTTTCCTGTCCGCTCTCCTAGTCCTTTATAAATCTTGACACATTAACCTCTTTCCTTATTACTAGATTTTAAGAAATTAAAAAAAAAAAAAAATTATAAGTACATTTCTTGTTACATTTACATATTTGACAGCTTTAGATACCATATATTTTTTAAATTTTAATAGTTTATTTTATATTTATTTTTTTATATTTTATTTTAATTTTTCTGTGAATTCTTTTTTTTTTTTTGTAATGTATTCTGTCCTGAAGAAGGCAATAAATCTGCCGGAAAGTCGGTGAAAACTTAATAGTTTATTCTCTAATCGAACCTCAACATTCACTTTACAATATCAAATACTGCACTAGTAAAGAACATAAAACATCAATAATAAAATCTGTACTTCAGAGGTCAACTATCGTAACTGCAAAATTTACGAAAATGAGTTTTTTATAGTAACTGCATAGTCAAGTTGGAAATATTATCGAGGCAAAATATCGTAACTGTATCTTAACGTGTAAGGACATAAGCCAATAAGAAAATATCGTATGTGCATCACTTTCACGAAGTCAACTGTATTAAAGTCTCTTACGATTGTTTACCTCTAGAGTTTGTAACGCTCTTTTTGTCGTATCACATCATACGTTTATTTACCTTAGCAGATTGGCGAACTGTTGATGTTATTTGACAGACTGTTATAATAATAAATAATTATTTTTGACTGTGATTATAAACTGCAGGACAAAAGTATTGCATAAAATTTCAAAATATTATAATTTGAAGTTGAAAGATATTTTCGTACTTCTTTTTTATGGATTCATGTTGTTGAACTCTGATCCAAAGAAAAAAGAACAACTACCAAAAATCTAAGAAAAACCTGGTTTTATTACACAGAATAAAAAAAAAAGAAAAAACAAAAACAAAAATCTGTAAAATTCAAAATTAAAATGGTTCTTATTTATTATCACTTCTTCATTTTTTTCAACTGTATTTAGTGATCTCTGCTCTGATAACTGCAGCAAGCCTCCTTGGTATTGAAGAGATTAGATTTTGGTTAACTTCTTGAGAAATCTCATTCCATTCTTCAATAACTACCGTACATAGTTCCCTGAGAGTGTTAGGGGCAATCAGGCGAAGTCTGAGCCGTCTTCCAATTGTGTCTCAAAGGTGTTCTATTGGATTTAGGTCTGGACTTCTCGGTGGAGAAACCAAACGTCGAATCCCAACATCCTGTAGGTACTCAAGGACAACTCGAACAGTGTCACATCTGGCATCTGTCCTGCATTAATAGAAAATCATCACCGACTCTTTCAGAAATTGGCACAACATATCGCTGAAGAACCTCTTCAAGGTACTTCCGGGCATTTAGCGTCCCATTTTCCACGATATGTAAGCTTGTACGTTCGTCAAAACGTATGCCTCCCCAAATCACAACACCGCCTCCACCAAAAGCCACTCTTGGATAAATGTTAGCCTCTGCATATCTGTCACCTTGACGCCTCTAAACTCTCATCCTTCCATCTGGAAAATGTAGGGCGACTCATCGACTCATCTGTGAATTAAACACGTCTCCAGTCCTCTGTTGTCCAATTGAGTTGCTGACAATTAGGACAAACAACTGCGCTGGGCAAAATAAGAATTTTGTTATTATGACGTGTTATTTTTGGTTACTTAAGTGCATTCCTTGAAGTTCCTCTCACCCGCTGTTTGATTGCGGTACGAGATCTTCGGCACTCTGAGACCGGAGGAAATCGTACATCAAGAAGAATGGTGGGGAAGGTCTTGGACCTCATGAAGAGGGGGGCTTTCTCTACTAGGTACTGAGGGGTCAGCACAATAAGCCTCAATGAGAGGCTGCAATGCTTGGGTTCGAGTCCCCCCTCATCATTTTATTTCTAATTCTAAGTGCATTCCAGCACCTAAGGTTAGAACACATACATTTCTTCTCAAGGGCCACACATATATGGAAGTCGATTTGGGGCATTCCGTAATCGGAAGAGCAAAGCGAAAAATACCAAATGATATGAAATTAGTAATCCCATGGGACTTTGCGCAATTTATAAGCCAGTGTAAGTTTAAGGAATTAGTAAATGTGTATGATATGAGATTAGAAGATTTTAAAAACTTGAAAATTTTATTCAGTGACAATAATGCCCCTTCAGTCAACAGAAAACGAGGAACCGGAAGACAAAATTTTTATATATCTGAGATGGTTGAGGTTTAAGTTGGAGCAACAGATTTTGGGGTACTATTCTACAAATCATCATTTGAAAATGAATATCAAATGGTTGATTTAAATCGATCATCACGAATGGCAATTCGAACTTGGCCCTCGATATTGCCACCCACCCATTCGATCCAGCCTGAAGGCTATTAATACTTTAAAATATAAAGATTTGCAGACTCTCTGAAGTGGGTGCCACTATCGCTGCATCACTTTTATAAGAACATTCCACATGGTATTATAGTCGAGGATTATCTAGACGACCAGGACTCCGATGAAAACTTTTATTATAAAAATTTCGTGAATTAAACTAATAACAATATATGTAAATATTAGATTAATTTAATTGTTTTCACTTATTTTTTATTACAATCCTTTTATCGTATCTAAAAATTATCATTCAACTGCTGATGATAGATACAAGGTAAACAATCGTAAGTGCATTTCCGGCAAATAATAATTACAATAAAACAAAATTAAGATATTTATTATAATTAAACTAGTTATATAAATCATTTTTCAAGGAAAAATTAGTATTAGATAGGTAAGTTTACTAAACACAATAGATAACGCTACTCCTAAATCTTTAAATGTCTGTCCTGTAAAATTGGCCAACTGCTACTTACGACAGTTGACCTCTGAGGTAAAGATAATAATGACTATCCTCAAGAAGTTATCCGTACATATATCCCTACTTCGGCCCAATCCTACCCTTTCTCAATATGAGAGGGTTTGAACCCACTTTTTGCTTAAATTCTCGTTGCATACGCTATGAGAAAGACGAAAGAAGTTTTAAATACTTTAAAGATTCTATAAACACTGCTGAATAACATTTTTAGATAGGAAGTAGATTAAGATCCGATAATGGTGGCGAGTATCTTAACAAAGCAATTAATGAATACTCAAGAAAGAAGGGAATAAGAACAGAAAGATTAGTTTCTCATACATTGCAATTAAAGGGAACAACGAAACACAAGAATCGAATAATTGTGGAAATGGCAAGATGTCAATTATTAATAGCGGATTTCCAAAAATATTTGGGTTAAGACAATGCCAATGTATGCATATTATCTACTGACTAAACTGCAAGAAGATATCAGCATACTATTGTTATAGTGGGGAAATTATGTACTTTGAGACCTCTGCTCATTTACATATATCTGAACAATAGGCGAAAAAGACACCCATTTAACGATAGCAGTAAAATGTACTTGTGCAGATACTCTGATAATGGTTATAGATTGTGGAATGGAAGAACTATAGTTTGTGAAGAGATATTATATTTGATGAAATGAAACAATTTGAGGGTCTTCTAAATGGATTTATAACGAAAAAAGAAGAAATGGTAAAGATGTAATCGAACAAGAAATGGGTTATACATAATTAAAAAACGTTACGAATATTTAAAGAAAAATGAAATTCAGGAGGATGACAATGAAAATTCAATTACTAGATGTGAAGATCGTGTCAAATTTTCGATATCGAGTTTTCATTGGAAATACACTTTTTGAGGCTCCCTGACAAAAAAAAAAATGATTTTTAGAAAATATTCTGTCCGTGTTAACAGAACATCAAAATTCAGGTCAAAATCCATCTATCGGAAGAAAAAGAATGTAAAAGGTTAAACTTTATTGAGTGGGTTTTTCAGTTTTTTAAATTTTTCTAAAAAACGGCTCCATTTTGTTTAAACTTTATACATCAGCTACGCATATAATGAGCTACAACTTTTATTTGAAACATTTTTCCGGATAATTCATTTAATGGGACTTTTGGAGGAGGGGTGAGGTCCCTCTATGTGCTATCTTTATTTCTTACATAATTCTACCATCTAAACAATATTAATTAGAAATACTTAGGCTGCCAAACTTCCGGTTTAGAAAATGAATAAACCGGAATTGCATGCCTACTGAACAATTTTTCATTTCGCGATTTAGTACATTAAAACACCGACGGATTTCTTAAATTTAATTTACTAACTATGAATATAGAGATCTATTACTCTATATTCATAGACGAAGTTTTCAGGACGGGAGGGGGTTGTGCTTTCCTCAAAAAGGTCATTTTATTAAGTTCAGATTCTCCCACTGATATAAAACTGAAGACAAATATTTAGTCAAAAATATAAGATTGAAAAAATTGTCAATTACAATTTTGTAAACTGCATTAAAAGAAAGTTGTGTGAGTGTTTCACACAAGACTTTTTAATTTTAGTCTGGTGCATTCATTCTTATATCAATGGAAGATCAAAGATATTTAATATAGAAAAACATATGAGGGCGTCAAAGATAGAAAAGTCTTTAAGTAAGACAAGTAAAATGTTAGTTGGCTGGGACAAAGAAAGAGAAGTTTTTAATTTAAGTTTATTTTATTACGTTTCGGTTTTTTTTTTCTTTGGCCCCAGCCTACTTACTTTTGCTTGTTTATCAACAACTGCCAAACGTAACTTTTGATTATATTGTCATTAAGCAAGGTTTCAGTTTAAAAATATTCTGTTGTTGTGGTTGGTTTCATAGAGCTGGAAAGCATCAGAGATATTTTCTGTGATAGCCTGCTTTTTTGTGGTCATCGACCGTTTCGGGCGTTCGCCCATCATCAGAATGTATTTGTCAAAACAGTGTGATAACATAGACTTGCACAGAGCAAATTTAGTTGTTACACTGAGAATTTGCTGTATGCAAGACAATGTTATGACACTGTTTTGACAAAAACATCCTGATGATTCGAAAGCCCGAAACAGGTCGATGACCACAAAAAGAAGCAGGCTATCACAGAAAATTTCTCTTAAACATATTCTAATTAGGATTTAAGTCTGAATTTCTTTTACTTCATAGACTTCAAATAAATACAATTCATACAGCAAACAGAAGTAAGGCATACAAATTAAGTACTATTTTTTCATCTCTTTACCTATTACATGCTAATTAAATAGATTTTCACCATTGAGAAAACGAATTATAGCTGAGTTATTCCTCTATGAATCAGTAGTGGGTATTTGAGACTTCATTTGTAATATCCTCCATTCTTTCAGCGCCATCTAGATAACTGAATTTATCAGATAAGAATTTAAACTAACTAGTTTTGCTTTCATAAGATATTAATGCTGGTGGCTATGTTTCTTTTATATGTATTTATATCTAAAGTTTACTGGCAACGGATAATGTTTTTAAAAATTAAATCTTAATCTAGATATAATACATGTCATTACTTTCAAAAATCAGAATTTAAAAAATTCGGAACAATGTTAATCCTCTTCAATGTTAACCGTTCAGAATATGCAATACAGCACGTTCACTATGTAAATGTCCACAATAGTCCTCCTAGTCTAGTCGCGGTCGAATGAAGCTCATGGCATCTCTTTGTTAATCTAATCTATGTTATCATTATACAGGGTGTCCCATTTTAAACGGACCACTTATGAAATAACTCTTAAACGATGAATGATATTAGAAAAGTGAACATAACGTTTGTTGAAGTATTTGCTCTCTAGTTTATGATGGTGTTAATATTATTTGATTCTACTGCCGGCATATACCTGAAATCGGTGATTGAAAGTTGCCATTTCTTTTTGACCCCTACTTTTTACTACTGCATTGAACTATTAAAAAAATGAAGAAAAATGCCGTCACTTGCACTTCAATATTTCAAACCGTTGCCGAGATATTAGACCATAATGATTCAATTTTCGTCGGTTTTTTCCCATTTCATTGTTTCATAAACTAAAATTAAAAGCGGATTTTCTAATTAATGTCTAATAAATAAGAGAATTCAAATCATTATGGGTGATATCTAGACAACGGTTTGAAATATTGACGGCAATTTGAAAGAAATTGCAACTTTCAATCACCGATTTCAGGTGTATGCCAGCAATAGAATCAAATAACATTAACACCATCATAAACTAAAGCGCAAGTATTTAACAAACATTATGTTCACTTTTTTGATATGTTCGACTTTCTTCGTTTAAGAGTTATTTCATAAGTGGCCCGTTTAAGTGGGACACTCTTATACACAATATAAATTCATTATTTCATTTATGCAAACTAATTCATATCCACTGGACTGCTAGGAAGCGGTATAAATGAAATTATAAGAAAAATAGAATAAATAAGAGCTCACTGTCCTGCTAGCGAAAGTACACTGACCGGAGGCCAGCAGAGCAAATGAAAAGGCTCCGGGCCAATGATCATAAATGTTGCCGTACCTTAAAAAAAAAAACAGTTAATATTACCATTCGTATGTCCTGGCGTTGGTCGTACTGATAGTGAGAATTTTCCAAATTGAACTTTATCTCCAGGATCCACGTATACATCTGCCAGAGCACCACTTATTTTGGATATGAGTGATTTGCAGTTGCATTTAGTTTTTAATAATCCTGTTCCTGTTACATGGTCGGCATGAACATGAGTATTCACTATCAAAAATTACAAGAACTTAGTAGACATGAACATTTAAAGTAATAGATTTGGGAGTTTGAAGCTGTTGTTAACAAATCTAGATTCTGAACTTCGAACTCCTGAAAATATGAACAACTTACTTGCAAACTTCAAGCTCAAACCGAGCTCCTTTATAAGTTGGATATCTCTGTCAACTTGTTCTAAGACTGGGTCAATTAAGACACATTCCTTGGTTTCTACATCTCCTAGTAAATAAGTATAGGTACAGCTTTCACTATCAAAAAGCTAAAAAACAAAACAAAAAGCTATAAATACGAACTACAAAAGAAAAAGCATAACTACACTTATGTAAAAACAAAGACGAATATAACAACATCTCGATAATACAAATTTGCATTTGTATTTTACCTGTCTAAAAAGAAATTCTTCATTAAAAGGTATATGCTTTGTCATTTTTGTTGACAAGTAATGTTTCCTGGAAACCAGCGGACCATGGCATGTAATTAAATATTTATTTCCAAACAAATGATATCGCAACAAACGACTTCCCAGATGTTTCCCAAATGTGTTCATTTTTAAAAAGATGTCTTCTAAAGATTAATACTTAGAATTATATAAGTACTACACGGTGGCAGAATACTTGCCTAATGGGAATATCCTTGTGATAATGAAAGAGGACTGACTACATGCTCAATGATATGAGATTAATGGCTGAAAAAAAATACTTAGCGATGAGTTCTGAGTCATAAAGGGAGCGGCATATTGTTTCAAAAATTATGAAATATTAGGACGAATATTTCTTACTTCATTCACTAATATTTGACAATTTGATTATTAGAAAAACCAAGAAATAATTTCATATCCAAAAATAATATATTCATTTTTGAAACTACTGTTATTAAATCAACTATTGTTACCGTTATTAAAATAAACATAATTTTCCCAACGGATACTTATTACCTTCCCATCAATAGTAAACATTTCTGTTAACAGAAAGGAAAACAAAACAGCTGGAGATGATTCCTTTAATACTAGGTCAACAACAACAAAAATGGTTCTATCAGTTGTTCGATTGTGTAACGAAGGTTATAAAACTGAAATTTTTAGGTAAATTTATCTTTGAAAATCTTCAATATTAATGGCTGTTTCTGAGGCAGAAATTATTTCCGAAGGCATTGATGCATCCGAGAAAGAGAAGGTACAACAGAATTATATTTGATGCTACAGCAAGCATTAGAAGATCATCTACTTGTTTGTGTTTTTACAGGCTGAGTTACTGCAATTTATTGACGATTTTAATAAGAGACTGGAACATAAACTTGACTTATTCAATAAAAACCAGATCTCATGCAAGAAACGGCCAGATGGCTCAGCTCTCTCCAAATTGGATTCTAGCCTAAAAAAAAATTCAGCTTTCGTCAAAAGATTGGTATATGATTATATTTTAAAAACTTATTAGGAGTTTTAATTTTACAAAAGTAAGCTTATTTAAGATAGCAATCATGTCTAGTTGTTTTAGTGGTATGATTTCCCACTTAGACCAAGGAGTTAAAGAACTTCTTCAAAGAAGTTTTATATATTTTAATGCTTAGAAACTTTCTCTGTCAAGTAAAACAGTGGCCCATATACAAAGCTATTCAAATAAAATTTGAAACCATGCTTTTAAATTGTTTAATGAAATTATATCCGAACAGTGCCCTGGAATCGGGAGACAAATTTATGTTCAGTTGGGCAAAGTAATTTTGATTTTATTGAAGAAAGAAAGCGGAGGATTCTTAATAATGTACAATACCAAACAATTTTTTATGCATTATATTCCACTGGCCCATACTTATGGATACCCGATCTGGTATAATAATCTGAAAACCCGATTCTTGCTTTAATAGTGATAATACGAATTTTCTCTTTTCAATTATTGTCCTTTTTATTGTTATAAAAAATAATTCTGCATTCGAAACTAAGTTTTTTTTTCATCCTTATAGAGGAATTTTACTGGAAGTCAGTTGGATACTTTCTTGAAAGATTTAAGTGGTCTCAACTTATCCAAATATCTGAGTGAAGTGGCAGCTGCTCTCGTTGAAGTCAAACTAAAAATTACTGATGTTCCAGCTGCCATTCAATTATGTTGCCACATTCATTGGACTTATGCCGATTTCGCACCCATATTTTTGGAGCAATGGATTAAAACACTTCACATAAAGAAAAATGAACCGGTAAACTAATCGATACTATGTATTTTTGTGTTTGTGGATTAACGTAAGAGTTTACACATAAATAATTTATGTGATTTTATGTAGTTCGTGTGCCCTTAAATAGCAAGTATTAAATGAATACAAATTAAGAATTACAATAGAGGGCACCATTAGCAGATAATAAAATATAAGTTTGCTAAAAAATTCTGATTCTTCAAGTATGCGACATCTTGTATATGATAGATTACACTAATTAAATTTCGAAAGTTCTATCCACTACTTTCTTTTCAAAGCAGTTCTTGAATTGTGCGCTAGATCAGAAATATCAGTGTTGGATTCTAGGTGTGATTTTTGAAATTTAAGAACACTAACATTTCAGTAATTTTAATTGAAAAGACACCGAAAGTAGGTCTTGGATTCATCTGTTTAAAACATACAATGCAATAGCCAATTTAATAAGATATAAGAAGTTTACTAATTCAAAGAGTTTAAATATCTTTATTCATTTCCATGCTTTTATTGTTTTAGTCCTGTGTTTTTTTTGTTTTTTTTATTATTATGTTAAGAAATTTAGTTGCTATTAAATGAAGTAATGGGTAAAAATATGTTTCTTATTTCAGCTTTCTCTAAAATTTCTTAAATAATAAAAACTACAGATTAAACAAAACTTCGTAGCCATGTCAAAAATGTATTACACATTTTTAAATTTTTGTTATTTCTTTTTAGATAGAAAATGTGAGTAAGTTGAGAGTTGATTTAAGGTTCTATGGAGATTTGGTATCTTCAGGGATGCTTTCTAATAAGGAAGCATTACCTCTTCTAGGAACCGTTCTTACAATTCTTACAAATAGAGATAAAGAGAACCATCATAATGTTAATATTATTATCAGTTTTTGTAAACACTGTGGTGAAGATTTTGCAGGTAGAGATGTCAACAAATATTGTTTATTTCTTGGATTCGTATTTTTAGACGTTATAATTGTAAGTGCACTAGACGTAGTAAAATTTATTTTTAGGATTAATACCTAAGCACATAAGAAAATTATGTGAGAAGTATGATGTAGAAGTACCGAGGAGTACATTACTTTCAGTTGAAAAGCAGAATAATGTTCGCTCATTATTTAAAGATTATTACGCTTCTTTATGCCAGCATTTATTGAAGGTAAGATAGTTTAAATCATTTAACTTTTAATAGAAAGTAAAATTCTTTAACTTAAGCATAATTGGCACTCCAGGATCATGCTGCTGTTCAAGCCTTCGAACGCCAAAACGAACAGTTATTGAGACTTAAAGGTGAAGTACGACAGGATAGGCTAATGCAATTAGAAACCATGCAAAATGATTTGCAGTCATTATTGAGTAGTACTGAAACCTTAGCTGAGCTATTAGACCAGCCTCTTCCACCTTTACCAAATATTGGTATTATTGCTTTTACTTAAATTATAATGAATACTGCAAAATTATATAAGCCTTAAATTTTTGTTGCATAATCAGTGATTAAATAGTAATTTTTGTTAAACTTTCATTTTCAGAATTAGTAACAAAGTAAATTCGATTTTGTTTATGTTTACATCCCATGTTGTTGACTCCATCATTGTCGTGGAACTGAAGATAAAGTGAGACAGTCTCTCTAAATCTTCTTCTGTAAGCCATATGCAAGAAACCCGAATCTACCGTCCTTTTCTAGTTATCATAAGATAGCAGTTTTACTTTCTCCAGCAGAGAACCTAAAAGTTTCTCTTTGGCTATTTCTTCTCTCCCAGTTCAATGAACATTACCATTCCACTGTGGAAAATTTCTTATCTGTCCCTTGCTGATGCTGCTCTTTCATTTTCATTCGGACGTCTGTTTCGTTGTTCTTGTATATTAAAGAAACTCTACGATTGGGTCCCGAACTCCTCTGCATTTATTTGATGGTGAGATGCTCAGTACCTAATTCTCTCTTCGTCCGAAGTATAATTTTCTTATATCTAGCGAGTTTTTCTTGCTTCGGAGGCCCCCTTTAAGTAGCGATTCGCACCTTTTATTGATGAGACTATTGAAAACTTTGACCTAACACTCGATTATATGAGACACTCAAAGTGGCAACAGCGAATGATCTAAAATTATATAATAGACCATGTCCCTCTCTTCCATAATCGTATTTAGAAGCCTCCAAGTTTATAGATTTTCAGCAATTTCCTCGCTAGCACGCAATATTCTTGCGATCCAGAAAACATGGTAATCCATATCAATCTAATCTCAAAAAAAAAAGTGCTTCTAAGGCTAATGGTTAAAAAGATTTAATATACATGAATAAAAAGAATAGAAATATTTAAATGTAAAGTAAAGAAAAAAGTGAATGCGTGAAGGTTAAATACAATACTTTACCAAAGTTTAGTGATTTGCTTCAAATAATTACATACTAAAACTATTCCTATAATTGGACAAGCGAAAAGAATCAAAATCGATATAATGCCGCCCTAATTAAGAGTACTGCGAAATAATTCGTGCTTTTTTAATTACAATAACTAAAAAAATAACTCACATGGACTAAGTTCACTCAGACCTCCTTAGTTCCCTGCTAGTCCCTGGGCAGTGTTCTCTCGTTACAAGACAGCACTGCCCATCTCCGGATAGTGAGCTGTAGATACTCCTAAGAGGAGAAAATCTAAGAGCAGTAATGCTCAGGCTGGAACCATGACATCCACGTGTGAATCTAGCGTGCATTACCACTGAGCTAATTCCGTTCCGCTTAGTTTTTGCAGCTAAATACCTAATTGCAAAATATTTTGACTGTTAGTTTTTACATCTTGTAAATTCATGAAATGTTCATGTTTTTTTAAATACTTTTTTTATTTAGTATTAAACTTTGTTAGTAGGTTCTTCTAATGATCGCAGCCCTGTTGATGTTGAAGAAGGTCTTTCTTTAGATGAAGGAATATGGGAAGATGAAGAATCCCGATGCTTTTACCAAGTTTTTCCTAATCTTCAGGAATATCTACCTTCTGTTAAGTCTAATCAAGACCAGCCTCCACCAGAGCCTCCAGTAAGTGGCTGCTTCATTTATTAGAAAATAATTCGTAATATTTAATTGTAACATTGGCCGTAGCTTATTACTTAATCTAATAGTGCAGTAGGTTAATAAAGTCTTTTACATTTGTTCTAGTCTAAATAATGTATATTCGAGTATTTCTATCACACACTCAAATAAGCCAACTGCTTATCCGTTATTACTTCTGAAAGAGGAAATGTTGCGATTTTATAAAACTTTCGACAAGGGGAGTTTCTCGATATAAGATGTTTTTGAGTCTTGTTATTGCGATAAATTTTTTCTGATTGTGTTGTGTGTGTTTCTGTAAATGTTCGGGTGAGAAAGAGAGAAAGTAAAATAACTCAAGCCCCTTCTTCAGGAAACATGGAGTTTCTGCGGTTATCGGAGCTGACTTTCACTGACAGAACACATCACATCTTAAACTACCTGTGATATGTATAACTTTTTGAAGAGGGAGTATCCCAAACTATAGCTCACCCTCACAAACGTACATTTACTTACTATTTCTATATTTCACAGGGGCTACGAGTGCCATTCAGTAAGTAACGAGACAAGTCGTTGTGGCTCAAAAACGATTTATTTAATCAATACAAAACTTTGGCTACTTTTCAGCATAGTCCTCAGTAATATTTATATTCCGGTCCCATCGTTTTTCTAATTTGTGCTTGCCTCTGGCATAAAATTCTTTGGGTTGATCTCGAAGCCACTTTTGCACCTGATTTTAACTTCTTCGTTGAATTGAAAATGTTTCCCTCGTCCAAACAAATGGAAGTCCGATGGGGCGAGGTCGGGGCTGTAGGGGGAATGTGGAAGGATCTCCCACCCCATTTTTTGAAGTGTTTCTTGAGTTAACTGTGCCGTGTGTGACGCTTACACTCCGGCTCAAAATGATGTATCCATGTTTCATCACAAGTTACAATTTTACTGAAAGATTCTTAATTAAACATCGTTCTTTCAACTGTTGACTGATTTGGAACCTGGTTTCTTTGTGGAAGTAAGTTATCTTGGAACCTATCTCGCTCAAGTTTTCTTGTACTGCAGCTTATTTTGAATAATGTTATGGACAATTCCACACTTGCGGGCACTTCTTCAGGTATCATTTCAACAGTAATATGCTTGTTGTCCTGAATTAACCTGTTAATGCGAGATTCGAGGGAGGAAATTGTAACTCCAACCGGTCGACCACTTTTAAACTTTTCTACCCATTTGTAAACGTTCGAACGGTTCTGAAATTATTTCCGTACACTTTCAACATTCTTTCGTGGGTTTCATTATTTTGGTTACCTCTGCAAGTAAAAATCTAATCACTGAGTATTGTTCTTCCGAGGTGCAATAATCGAGCGGACTCGCCATTATTAACTGAATAATTTGAGGTTATGCTTACTAATACTCTCGAACAACTGATGAGAAACCAAGTAAAGGATGCCAACTTGACGCAGTGAATCTATTCTATTGATTAAACAAACCGTTTCTGAGTTACAGCGAATTGTCTCGTTACTTATTGAATGACTCTTGACCTTACACCCGATAATATATTCAAGGGAGCTAACAGAGATTTTTCGATCACATTATATATATGGTTTACACCATACCATCAGCATTTCTATATTTTGTTAATAATAATAATACATTAATAATAATTTTTAAAAAATACATAATATTATATTTGGCATGGCTGCAACCATCTATCACTGTTTATTGTATATTAAGAAAAAAAATAGGAAATAAAAATTGATTTCTAAGAAAATTATATCAAATAAAAAGGGTAGAAAAAGAAATATACAGAGGAAAATTATTAGTGACGATATACTCATTCAATATTAGAATTTTGTAAGGAATATGAATATAAAATATTAATCTTATGTAACGTTATTTAAGTTTATCTAAATTAAAACTCAGTAAATTCTTTAACTCAGTTAACCAATCATATGTAACTCCCCAAGCATGTTGAGCAGAGCGGATAAATGGACGAGAATATACTTACAGGTTATGAAAGCAATAATATCTTCCCTCATAAGATTGCGCTTATATTTTGTTAATTACTTATCTCTTTATTCTGAAGATGTGCTTAATAGGTTCATGTATTTGGAGCTTATTATATAACAACAGAACATCATTATTGTTCATACAGTAATTTTGCAAATATTTTTACAGATGAGTGAGGACAAATTGGATGAAGATTTAAAGGATGAAGATTTTGAAGTGGAAGAAGTGTTAAAGGAAGATGAGCCTTCAGCAATAGAAGGTAACAAATTATTCAAAGATAATATTATTTCTACTAATTTAATTGTTTAGGAAACAATAAGTGGTAAATTTCATTGTAAGCTCTTCTTATAAGATTTTAAGGAAGTTAAGAAACTTAATCTTTATAATCGTTTTAGATATCCCCAAGAGAGGTGATAAAAAAAAATCTGTCAGAATCAACGAAAGCTGGACTTTACTGTTGTGATTTTCGAAAAGTCTCCAACCATATTGTTAGATTGGTTACTAATTACCTATACATAGATCTGTTTTTTGTTGTATCCGTCATCGCATGCTTATTTTGGTTGCCCCTTACCTATTTCGAATTTCCGGATAAAGGAGACAGTCGTGTATGTTTCACAAAATTTTGTTTCATTTTGTAACGGATATTAAGGTTACGGATTATATATTACTTTTAAGCATCTATTTTCATTAATGTTTATCACTTAAAACTTCTAAATATTTAAACTTATTAGGTTAGAAATGCAGAGCCTATGTCAGTATGATTTGATATGTTTAACTTATTTGTTGCATTAAACCCTTGTTACATCCAATCTTTAGAGATGATTGATAACATACTTATCAGTCATTTATTACTTTATTTAAAAGCTTTATTACTTTTATTTGAAAGAAACAGTTTTGGAAAAAATTATTTGGGAATTCTGGGAGAATTGTGATGTTCTTAAGCTACCATCTACCTCGCCATTTAATGTACTTTACTTTCCTATTCTTGTATATTATTAAGAAGGACTTAATAATATAAAGTTTAAGAAAAACTTGTAATCTGTGTTGCTGCTAAAATTTCGAGTTTGCATATGGACACTGCGAATTTATTGTCTTTTTTCCGTGTTTCACTATTTTTCAAAAACGGCCCCCATAATTTTCTTTGAACAGGCTAACTATGTGTGTATAAGCATGTTACTTTTGTTTGAAACATTTGCCGAAAAAGTAATTAATTTATGAGTTCACCGATGGCTTACTTCAAAACTTTCATTTTACTATAATGTGCGGTTCCACCACTATACAACCTAAAAACAAGTACTTTAATACAAATTCAAATTTGGATCAAAGTTTATCAGTTAAAATGCAGGAATTGCAATAATAAAAATAGGTCATGTAAGTGTTTTATAGTACATGTTTCGTTTTTATAAAAATATCCACTTTTGGTCTCATAATATTTGTTAGAAAAAGGGTATATCGTAGTAGTTTTATTTATATTATTTTTTTATCACAATTTATTTCATGGAACTATAATTCATAGAGTCAGAAGATGTTGGCGGATCAAATGTAAAGGTGGTTCTAGAGAGTTTTCTTAATAATCTCCCTAGTTGTGTGAATCGTGAGATGATAGACAATGCTGCCGTCGAATTTGTTGTCTTCCTTAACACCAAAACCGCAAGACGTAAACTACTCAAGTATGTTGTTATACAAATTTTTATAATCTATTATGTATTTAATATTCAACGCAGCTCTGTAATCCCTTATAAAAATTAAAATAATTTAGATTTTTAATTTTGAATGTGTACATTTAGAGCATTGTTTGGAGTGCCTAGGACCAGATTAGATTTGTTACCATTTTATGGACGTTTGGTAGCAATTTTAAATCCAGTAATTCCAGAGATAGCTACGAATTTGACTAGTTTATTGAAGCAAGATTTTAAGTACCATATACGCAAAAAGGTATATATTTATAATCTACTGTATTTTTATAATATATGTTAATAAATTATTTTAATGACGGGGTGGGTGTTGGTGTAGTGGTTGTGAGCATGGGCTTGTAAGATGGAGGTCCCCAATTCAGTCCCGCCTAAACTGCTAAATTTTATATTAGTTTAAACAATGTTCATAGTGAAGTTCTTCCGCCCGCCCGCCATCCACGATACCTAATTGGTAGTTGGACGTTAAGTCCGTCTTGGGTTCAAATTTTTGGTGTAAATACTGAGATTGCGTATATCTTAACACACACACACTTTCACATGATAGATTGACCTAATTTACATTCTTTTTTCGGTTTACAATAAAAATAGCTCTCTTATAAAATTGTTTTATAGAGGGGAAAAAGGAAAGTGCTGGCCGATAGGGAGGGTATTGCCGAAAGGTGGGCACAGTATTCTTCATACAGCTCGAGGAGAGGAAGATTTGATGATTACATTGTAGTACGTATGGACCTCCATCGCGGACCGAAAAGGGTAAGGCACCCGGCAGAGAAAAGACCGCGGGGAAGGCCCCGCTAGGATGGCTCTAGGATGTCGAGGACGATATAAGAAAGATGGGCATCAGATAATGACAAAAGGTAGCAAATGATAGAGATGCCTGGCAGTTAATTCTTCAACCGAAGGCCATGATGTTCTTCAAGGACCATAGAGCCATAGGAAAAAGAAAACAGAAAAGAAAGAAATTTTGAGGATTGTAAAATTCATATATGGTTGAAGAAATTTTACTTTCACTCACATCAGTTGAGAGTAAATGACGTTATGCTGATGGCATTCAACAGTTAAATACCTAATACATTTTAAATGACCAATACATTTTATTGATAAATTGCGCACGCGTGTGTGGGTGTTTAAGAGAGTGAGACAGAAAGTTTGAAAATGACTTCCACATTTCGGGCTAAAAATCGTCAGTTCGTTCCCAAAATTGTCACAGTATCTTTTCTTAAGTTATTCGCGTTTTTCTTGAAAGCGGTTCTACATTTTTTTAAAAGATTTACATTTGTAAGCGTATCATTTTTTTTGAAACATTTTTCCGATAAAATTGCTTTCATGGATTGTGGGAGGTCGGTGGCATGAAGTTTTAAAGTATCTTTAAATTTCAAAATCTGTATATTATATTAAGGACATTATAATTTCTAATAGAGATAAATTTGTCCACATTAAATTGAGAAATTCTGTTTTTTCTGAGATAATTGTGAGCTGAGATTTGCTCCTCATAGTAACATCGAATGTTATCCATCGTTAGGAATTAGTTTGACCTCAAAGAGCCATTTTATTTCTTCATTGCTTTCACTGGAAATATTGACTTTAACCCTTCAAAGTTTTCGTCACAGAACTCAAATATTGTTTAACAGACACACATTTTGGTAAAAGTCTACATTTAGCATTTAGACTATTTTTATCCGTCCGAAATAGTCTCTGATGGATGATCGTCCCAAATAGGCCATCAAAAAAATAGGGTGGACAAAATATCTAGTGGCTAGCGCAGTCGGTTTGGGTGCATGAAATCAGGGTTAGATTTTCGTGAAGGCAAAACAGTGACCCAGATCTTGGGAAATAATAGGGAGCTACAGTTACTAGAGGCTCAAGGCAGCGAAGGCCAGAACTAAACGCCGCCCCCAATAACTGTCTGACTGTCGCGCGAAAGAGTTAATTCATTTCAACATATTATTCTAATATTTTTAGTAACGTCAAAGTTAATCTAATTTGTTTTATTTTAGGATCAAATAAATTTGGAATCAAAAATTAAAGTGTCTAGATATATTGGAGAACTGGTGAAATTTGGTTTATTTCCTAATATAGAAGCTTTGTATTGTTTGAAATTACTCCTTCATGATTTTAGTCATCATCATATTGAAATGGCTTGCAATATTCTTGAAACTTGCGGTCGTTATTTATATAGACACAATGAGTCGCATCGTAGGACAAAAATTTATATGGTATGTTTTTGCTGTTTGTTTATATAGTAGCAATTTGGTTATTAATTTCATTATGGTTATCTCAAATTTCAGGATGATATGATGAGGTTGAAGTCTGTTACGGCCTTAGACATTCGCTACACTAACATGATAGAAAATGCTTATTACTTTGTAAATCCACCTGAAAGTACCACTGTAATTAAGAAGAAAAGGCCGCCTTTACATGAATTCATTAGAAAAATAATATTTCAGGTATTTTAACTTAATAAGAATAAATTTAGATTCAATTCTATATATTTCTTTATTAAATTAGTTTCACTGTTCCCTTTGATTTAGGATCTAATGTACACTGATAATGAACGCCGTGTACTTAAGCAGCTGCGAATGATTGATTGGGAAAATGAAGTAACTGCTGATTATGCTATCAAATGTTTGTCTAGTGCTTGGAAAATAAAATTTAACAGAATTTCAGCTTTGGCTAATCTTGTTGCAGGTCTTGTTGAATATCAAGCAAGTATATTTGTAACTTAATTTGCATTAGTGCAATTTAATAATTACTTATTGAACCTGAAACCAAAAAGCGATCAATTCTATTTCTTTAATTTTCTTCAAAATAAGAATCTGGAATGGTTTATCGCTGAGCTTTTTCTTCCAAATATCTGGTCAGAAGAGAGTAAATAAATCTGAGAGATGACCCATAGGCATCGAACTTAGGCATTAAAAGATTTACAGCGCAGGAAAATTGTATCAACTAAATTTGCTCTGTGCAAATCTATGTTATCACACTGGCAAAAAGCATCCTGATGATAGGCAAACGCCCGAAACCGGTCGATAACTACAAAAAGAAGCAGGCTATGACGGAAAATACCTATGATGCTTCCGCTCTGCGGAACCAACCACAACAACTAGAGAATACTAGATTAAGCTAGTTTTCCACCTAGTTAGTGGTATATCATTCTCTGACTCCATCCTCATAATTCTCTTTTATAGGATTAGAGTCCAGTGTATTTTGTGTAAATGATCCAAGCGTGTCTAGCCATTACATTTACCAGGACACTGAGTTGTATTCAACTCAGAAAAAGAAGATACTCCAAGTCCCTCTGTCTTATATCTTTTATAAATCTTTAGTCTAGAGCCACCCTCGATGTCCATTCAGTGCTTCTTATGTTTTATATATGCAGCCCAATTTACTGAAGTAGGACTTAATCACGAAAAGCTAAAACCCTCACTTAAAGTTGCACTTTTAGTTGACTCATAGATTTTGATCAAAACTCTGTCAGAACATTAAGATTTCAAAATAGGATTGCCTACAATTGTTTATCAAGATATCCTGAGATGGGCCGAAGATGAGTCGATGACCACAAAATGGCTATCTTGGAAAATATCTCTGATATTTAAGTACAACACTAAATGCTTTAGGAAATGATTCATTAAATGCTTGTTTTTTAGGAATTTGTTGGAACCAAAGTTGTTGACTCTGTATTAGAAGACATCCGAATTGGAATGGAAATTAATTTACCAAAAATGAATCAGAGACGGGTTGCAATGATAAAATATTTTGGAGAATTGTACAACTATAGACTCATTGAGAGCTCAGATGTTTTTAAGGTAACTAATTTTTATTACCCTATTAAACATGATGTCATCTATTCCTTATAATTAAGTTGAAGTAATTAATGAATTCAGAGGATGTAGAAATAAGACAGCAAGGCAAGAAGATTCAAGACTATTTTTAATTATAAAAGAATAAGCATATTATATTTGTTTCTTAGGTTTTATATTCATTGATAATGTTTGGAGTCAGTGTTAATAAAAATATTCCATCTCCTTTGGATCCACCTGAGAACCTCATAAGAATACGATTAACATGTACACTGCTTGATACATGTGGCAAATTTTTTACTCATGGAGATGTAAAAACTAAATTACCGTATTTTCTAACATATTTCCAGGTATTTTGTTTTTTTTTATTATTTATTTATTCTTTTCAATGTTAAGTATCTACATTATGTATTTATTTTAGTGTTACTTCTGGTCAAAAAAAAGTGCTTCCTGTTGGAATAATGAGAACAAATTTCCGGTATATGCTCAGTACCAGTTGGAAGATTGTATTGAAAAAAATTGTCCTAATGTAAAACTTTATTCATCATATTCAGAATCCATTAACGCTGTGAAGAACTTACAAGAACAGCTTATTTTAGAATATAACATTAAACAGGTTGTATAAGTGAATCAAATAAGTGTTTAAGGTTCAAGTATAAAAATATGTTATTTCGTGATTTTAGTGTCGATTCCATGAATCAGTTACATGTTTTATTTATTTATTTATTTTTTATTACTAATGTATAATTTATTAATCTGATTTTTTTTATTTTATAAATAGGGAAATTCAGAGAACGGCCAAGGATTATATACTGCAGCATACTCGCATAATGATGACTCAATACTTTATGAAGAAAATGAAGAAGGTTAATTATTTCTCATATTCAATTTATTGAAACTCATTTAAATTAAGGTTGCCCTTGATGTCAGTACAATGTTAAATTAGTGTTTTTCCCAGTTTTTTCTTAGATCTACTTGTTTGTTACGAAAGAATGAACCAATTCTTAGAGTAAACACTATAATTGCATTTCAGTAGAATTTAAACTAGATACTCTGATTTCAGCTAAAGTAAAAGTTTAAAGCATTTTCGATGTTATTTACATAATTGTTTACAGCCATTACTAATGATTTACCATATTGAATATTATATTGTACTTTCTTTTAGCATATCTAAGTTCTTACTAGAAAAGTTTAGAAAATATTTTTATTAGAATGAGTAATCAAAAAAATACTGCAAGCTCCCAGTAGTTGTCCTTGTAGTACTGAAATCAAATATTTTTTTAAACAACGTTAAGGCCAACTCCCTCGCAGATGGAAGCAGTTTGTAAACGTAATACATATTTCATTAATTAAATCATGTAGAATCCAATGCAAAAACTGGACACCGATTCCAGTATAACGATGCACGTTTTGTCCACATAAGATAGGGAGCAATGAATCATTTCTTAAGGGTCCCTGTGGGTGGGTACCATTTTAAAGCTCTACAATACTTTCGCTGAAACATCCTTAAAATTCTCACAATACATATAACGGCCTGGAAGATACTTGGATTTAGCGAACTCACTGGCAGACTTTAAACCTAACTAGAAAATCTGGTATGAAACATACACTCGACTTTCTGTAACTGAAGTTCACAGAATTATAATTGGCAAATTATCTTCAGACATAACTTTTATTAAATGATTATTTGTCTTCACTGTTTATCAATGGGAGAATCTAAATTTAATAAAATGACTTTTTTGAGGAAACCATTTACTCCCCCCCCCTAACCTTAAACTGCTTTAAATGAACTTTTCTCGGGAAAAAGTTTCCAAAAAAAGTGATAGAGGTCTCTGTATTCATAGTTAGTGCACCAAATTTAATGAAACCCGTCTTTTTTTTTTTTTATGGATAAAATCGCAAAAACGGGAAAAAGTATTCAGTAAAAACGCTATTTTCTTGAAACTCGAAAGTTTGGCAGTCTTAATTAATTTTGTTTAGATGATAGAATTGTATAATCGACCAAGATAGCACTTTAGAGAAAAACATAATCCTTCCCCAAAAGCCCCCCTTAAATGTGTTTACCTGGAGAAATGTTGCTAATAAAAGTTGTAGCTTTTTATTATAATTAGTTTAAAGAATGGAGCCGTTTAAGAGGAAATAGCAGAAAACTGAAAAATACTTTTCAATAAAAACACACCCAATGTCCTTAGGACTCGGAATTTCGACAATATATTTAAGTCTAATTAATATTATTTAGATGATAGAATTGTATAAGAAAATAACATAGCACTTTAGAGGAAAACCTAACCGCAACTCTTTCCCAAAAGTGCCCTTAAATGAATTTTCCGGTGAAATATTTGAAATAAAAATTCTTGTTGCTTTAGAGAAAATCCCCAAAAAATAAAGAGTTCAGTAAAGTGTTACTTTCGGTTGACCTTATTTTCTTGGCCCTATACAGCACTTTAACTAATTTTCAAGATTGAATTTCAGCGACTTTCAGTATTTGAAATGCTGACTACAAACACAGATCAATTTCTAAAATCCGCTTTTTCGAACTCAGGGGACCTCAAAATGTGTGTATATTCGGTGAAAACTCGATATCGAAAATTTGACGCCATCGCTATAATTTCTCTTTACTTGGATTAGGAGAAAGTAACTGGAATGAAACAACCACAAGAAATGTTTAGTGTATTTTAATATTTCATATAAATACCAGGGGAGCTGGGCCTCCGGCGTGGAGGCCTGCAAAAAGAAAATATTGTAAGAACAAATAAAACACACAAACTGACGACAAAATTAGATTCTCCTCTTACCACTGTTCTTCAGAATCATAGTTAGGAGGCGATTCGATGTAAATAATTGATCTGTATTATCATTTTTTTGCGTTTCAACATCCTCTTAACCTTGAAATATTATAATATGCATATTCAGATGTTACGGGTTTATTATTCATTCTTTTGCCAGGCCCTCTTATAGAATATAACAAATATTCCTCTTGATTTTCATGTACTACATTTTTCAATGCTTGGTATTTCTTTACGTAAAATTATGCTTTTATAAAATTTTCGTTATTTCACCAATGTATCGTATCGGTCGGTGTAGTTTGTTTTATTTTCAAAAGCAACGTCCACAATAACATTTATTAGTCGTAACTGAGCCATAAAGAGATGTTGGAGCAATGTTCCTGCCCCTGTACTTTTAGAACTAGAAGCCGTCTCTCTGATATTATATCTTTTGGAATGTAGGAAAAGCAGACATCGAGTTAAATATTATACGGATATCATTTCTGAAGGAAAATTATCATAGGAAAATTGTTAACTCTAACGGGAATGGAGATAATGCTGATAATTTTCCTGTACCTAAATTTATTTAATATACTACATACAAAGTTTAAAGAAAATCTTGCTGCCAATTTCAAGAAAATCGCATAAACTGAATAATCCATCAGTAAAGTGGTACTGATTCGCATTGACCGATTTTTACCAAAACTTTATTGTATAGTCCCGTGGTTAGGACCTACCACGGGTGTTGCAATTTCTGCGATTTTACTTTATTGATTTATGCCCACTAAACACAAAAAGACCTATTTATAAAATACTTTTTTCATGCTTAGATGACCCATTGCTTGGTTACACACATTCAGGATCTTCTTTCATGTTGATTATTAACGCTTTAAGTACATTAGTCTTGCATTCTCATTCTACTCCTCATGGTTGCTTTTCATCACTATGTATTCTTATTTTCATTACCAGTCAGTTGAGATATCTTTTACATTGCAGATTTATCTGATGAAGAATCGGATAACGAAAAAGAAAATAAGGTAAACGTTTATTATTGATAACAAATAAAATTATTTTTCAATTTCTATAAAATTTCTGTTAAATTTATTAAGAAAATTTCCAAACGTACCTTATTCTGATTAGTACAATAATCTTTTAAGATTTAGGAATAGATTATATTTTTCAGATAGTAAATAATAACAATGATGATGATTTCTTAATGGAGTTGGATAAGATGGTTTCTGATAATGTACAAGAAAGATTAAAGGAAGCAATAAGACCTTCTCAAGATATTGTTGTTCCAATGTTAGGAAAAACACATAAGACTAATGGTATTTTTTACAGAATTTCTGATTATTGATAATTTTTAGTTATTATATGTACCTTTTATTTATTAAGCCTTTTTTTTTTAGATAAAGATTCCTCTTTCGTTCTTCTCGTGAGAAAAGGCAATAAAACTCAGTGTAAAAGTCTTAACGTACCTTCAGATTCAGATCTCGTCAAAAATCTCAAATATCGAGAAGAAGTAATTTTTTTTTTATGTTTATGCAGGTTAAGGCGCTTTATTTCTTTTTTTTTTTTTTGTGATTACACAATTCATTCAAAAATTTTAGGTAGAGAGGTTAGAAAAAGAAAAAGTGAAAAAGTTAACTTTGGACATACAAAGAATGCAATTAGAGGATTCCCAAGAACAACAGCAAGTATGTACAGATAAAATAATATATAGCAGATTTCATTTCATGTAAGAGGTTTTCTTTTTAACAGAAAAAATATTTATTGAAGGTAACTTAACTGATGACATCCCAAAGTGATATGTGTGATAATGAATGTATGACAGTGCATTTCTCTATATCTTAGAATTATACATATGTATATTCGACACACGGTTGCTATAAAAAAGAATGCAAAAATATGAAAAAATGAAATAAAAATAATTGTGAGAATGATCAATGTAATTTCAGGGGTGCAATATTTATTTTGACAGTTCCCGGCTTAAATAACTTTTTGTCATTATTAATAATTATTTCCTTTTATCAACTCTATTGCTATATAATTTAATTACTTCTCTGATGCCTGTGATTTGTAATATATATCAAATTGGGTAAGTAAAGTGTTGTATGTGACTATTAATCAAGCTAATAATTTTTCTTCCACTTCATTATTTTAACAGTAAGTTTTACCTCAATATTTTTGTGTCTAAATTACGTTGCTTCTTCTGATAAATCATTTTACTCCCGTCCGATTTGATTATGTCTCTTATCATTTTTCATGTAAAACAAAGTTGAGTAGTCATAATCTGTTTTTTCAAAAAGTTTATTGCGTTTATTGGAAAAGTAAAATATAAACTGGACTTATATGATGATTTCTATGTCCATGATACGATTACATACATTAAATAAATTTCTCTTTTACTTTCAGTAATCCGAATATCTTATGCAATTTTAACACATTGCAGTCGGGCGTTTATTGCCGGCAAATTTTGGCAAGAGTGGGCCAAAATTTCTTTCAATTTTTTTTTTGAAATATGGTTATATTTGGCGAATATCGTGGTACTAAAATCTCTATAAGTTGAATTTTTTTGAAACTTTTTTTTCTTAGGTCGGAATGTATTTTTCAGCGATATGAAAGTAAAGTTACTTTTTGTGTAAATGAATATAGAATATACGCTTGAAAACACCAAAAAAGGAAAAAAATTATAATTTTGTCACTTTTATTTTTTACCAAAATTTTTCAATCAACAGAATAATGAAATAAATAAATAATTTACAGGGAAGCGGCATAACAAACATATGCACGAGTAGTAACCCAATTAGCTACGTTTCTTGCGTACTAGGCATACTTTTCGACAAACTTAATTTTACTGCCCTGAAACAATGTTTTCCTTATGAAAATCATTCTTTTAAGATATCTGGTATTGGTGAGGAGGTTGAGATCTATATAACCAGGGGTATATTAGTGATTACGTTTTTACAAATTTTACTTACAATATTGGATCTACATTTATCTCGTGTCATCTCTTGTAAAAAAATATATTTAAATCCATTCTTTGGCGTAACGGTCTTTAAATTACATAACTTACAAGAACAATATAGAAAATGTTTAAACGAATAAGGGTTATAAAAAGTTTAATGATTTTCCAACCCAAAAAGGTAGGAAGCAACAAGAGGTCTCAGTAAGAACAAGCTCCGGATTCTTACGAGTTTTCTCACGGGGCAGTGTAAACTCAGAGGACACCTGACGAAGCTGGGCTTGGAGAGTGATAGCACATGCAGAGAGTGGGGAGGCAGAGGAAACCCCGATACATCTCCTGCGAGGCTGTCACCCAGGAGAAGATTTAGGAGCCTGGGTAGCTACCAAGAAGTTGAGGAGAATATATCATCCTCTCTAGAGCCTCCATAATATTAAGATTCTTAAGGAGCCTTAATCTGGTTGGAGTGCTGTAGGCGAAATGGCCACCCAGCGGCTTCCAAGGGGCATGGCGCCAATAGTTCAATGCTATGCGGTTGGCCCCTTCTGCGAAAAAAAAAAGAGTTATAGAAAACAATTCACACGCGTAAAACATTCTTAGCGTAAAAACAGTCCGAAAAACTTCACATTTTTCACAGTTGATTTGTTTTTGTTAATAAATAGCCTAAGAATAGACAATGTTGAAAATCATTAAAGTAGAATCACAGCTCTGACAACTGTTTAAAAAACGGAAATGTTAGATCTCAATAATATTTATCACTTCTTCTAAATATTTCAGTCTAATGAAATTGCTTGGTACCAATATTGAAATAGTCCGGGAAGGAGGGCCCAGGGAAGGTTTTTATTCAAATAGCTAAGAATTTTTAGGAAACAAACCAGCAAAACTATCATTTCTTTAAAAAGAAACTTGTGAACAATTTTTCCAACTTGATACTATACAAAAAAAAAGTCGTTTTTTTTCCTAATGAAAATAATTCTTTTTATATGTTTTACAGTAAAGAGTATTGTCGAGAATCACATATTGACTAATGACAATGGTCAGTTTGACAGGGAAATTAATTATACAGATTTATGCTCATTAACCATTTGAAACAATTAATTGTATTGGAGCCATTAGTAAATTTTATTATTGTTTTGTTATAGGATAATCCTCCACCGACCACAAATGTAAATCATCAGAGAAGAGTTAGATATTCCAATACACAAAAGGGTAAGTTTTACCCAGCAACCTACTGGAACTCAGTTTCAGAATTTCATTGAAGTTAAGAAGATAGAAAATTTGTTTGTTATCTTAAACTTTTGTTTTAGTGGATCGGTTCCTAGATCTATACTATTCTAAATAAACATTATCTTCACAGATCAACTACAGTGGATTTATTTAGTCAAGTAATCAATTAATATTATATGTATTTGTTATTATATATCAGTTATTAAATAAAACAAAAGGAGAGAAAAAAAAAGAAGCAAAAAAGAATTAGCTGTAAAATTTATATTTCTTTGTAAATATATTTATTTGTTTTTGATAATACAGAGAATTATTATCACAATGCAAGACCTTATGTTTGAAACAAAACCAACGAAATTTTAATAGTATCGACTGTACAACTGAAAATAATGTGTATTAATTGAAATGCAAATAGTTAATGTTTGCAGGCGCCATGATAGCTGCGTGGGTAGAGGCGCGGACCACAAACGTGAGATATATTGTGGTACATTGGGTTCGATTTCCAGTATTGCTTAATCTTTCTTTGACAAATTAATATGAGTAATAAATATATTGTAAAGTATGTATGTTTGCTGCTATCCAAACTCCTCAAAGGCTATTGGATGTAAAACCTGTCTGAAAAGTAGTTTTTACTTCACTTTTTAGTTCTCATAGTTTGCAAAACAAATATTCATCATATTCCTAATAAATTTAGGACGAATGCAACAAAATGGTATAATTAAAATTGTAAGCACAATTATCTGTTTAAAGCAGCCATGATTAATTAATTTGATTCATATTTAAATTTAATCATTACTTAATTTTTACGCTGTGATAAAAATGCCCAGTTATTATGGATAGTTTGTCAGACTTAGCGGAAATGTCCATTAACCATTACCAATTGCGTTAACACTTCAAACTATAGGCAACACTTAAACGTGCAGTGCACATCATATCTTTTATTACACAAAATATTATGACATAAAAAGTATACATATATATAAAAATAGTATCTAATACATATTTTTATATAATATAGAGGGAAGAGGTACAAAGGAGATACATATTTTTATATGATATAGAGGGAAGAGGTAAGAAAATGTCTCTGAAGAGGTACAACTTAAATGAAAATGCGTTTTGAAACCAAGGTTGCCATCTCATTTTTTCATTATTAATGATCTTGAATGTTTAGATTGAGGAGAGATACTGATCGGATTCAAAAGGTTCAGAGTCTTAGCATATGTTGACGATATTGTGCTTCTTGCCTCCGAGCCTCAAACGTTGCAAACTAAGATTAATTTTCTCTTTAAATATATTTATTTGTGGAATCTAAAAAATATGAATAAATCGGAGATTGTTATATTAAGGAATGAGCAGAAACAATCTAAAAATGAGAAATGGTCAAACAGAAACGTTCAGTGTACTTGGATGTGACACTAATCTACAAACTATTATTTGCTAAACAGGGGCTGAAAACTTGCAGCCGATTTATAGAAAATTATTCGAATTATTACAAATTATTCGCAACTTAAATTATTTTATACTGAAGGTGTAAAGGCTCCATAGCTTGTTAAGGATCCCAGGATTCGGGTGATCATAAATAAAGAGTAATCTCCACAGTAATCAACGCGCTTATCTCGGTCAGATCTACCGAGATAGCTTTGTACATCCTGGTAGGCAGGACTGAGCATTCGTTCGACTCTAAAAAGGTTGCGATGGGCTGCTTTTTCGATATTACAGGGGCATTTGATCGCTTGACTCATGAAAAATTTAGGGAACCATTGGAGCAAAAAGGGGTCGATAGGACTTTATTGATGTTATTGATAGCTACTCACATGTTGTTTTTTTCTCGGAGGATGCGGACTGAAATAGATGGATAAGGGATTTCCTCAAGAAAGGAAGGCCAAGGAGGATAGGTAACCCCAAATCTGATGTCTCATCATAGGTGAGCACCGGTGGAAGATGAACCGTAGAGGGTTCTTATTATAGATGAATTCGGATAATGGAACTGTACTTATTCGAATATATCTGAGTGGGGTAAGTGACCTAATGCGGTCGATACTGTTTCAGTTGCCCGCAAATCCAGGGAAGTGCTCTGTTTGTATTTGCTATAAGGAGGAAATTGGAAAGACTCAGGATTCCTAGACACTTCATGACTTAGTCAAAAATCCAGTGTAAGCATATCGGTCTTACACCATATGCCTGTGGCGATTCTCCTGCATTGTCAGAAGATTTTCTGTGCTTTCGTGCTGATATCTCGATATAGCGACGCCAATTCAATTCATTGTTAATGAGGACCCCCAATTTATGGAACCTCACTACATAAACTAAAGTCATACTAGGAAATTTTAGGGTTAGTCCGCGTCTAATGTTGGACCATACTGCATTAGACTTCTTCAGGGAGGCTGCAGGTTGAAATTTTAAACAAACAACTGCTGGTTTAAATTTCAAGCAGCGCTATTTTGAAGAAGCTTATTGCAATTAGATTGAAATGACTTATAACAAATTAAGAACACGGTCTTAACCCTGATGGTTTTTACAAAAGGCTCAATAAGAGAAGAAACTTTTAAATATTTTAATATAACAAAATATATACAAATACGTGTCAAAATGTATTAGAGTATCGTATTCTGTACTGGATGTCTTTGGACGATGGTGAAAATAAATTTTCAATCAGGAATCTTCTAATTCATCACAGGCACGCTTATTCCTAACAGTATCTGCAGAAGTCTGGCCATGTTGTAGCATTCGTTGTGCTTTATAGATTGGTTCAAATTCTCGCAGCTGTGCCATAAATCCATCATTTGGATTTATACAAAATCTTCTTTGTTGCACAAGATCATAAGCATCTCTATAAAATAAATTTTAAAAAATTAAGATGAAAAATATTAAATCAAATTTAGAATTATTTTCTATTAATAGCATAAGATAAGCAACCAGAAGTTTCACACTCACAAGGATAAACTACACAAATTATAAAGTTGTGGTGGTTGGTTCCGCAGAGCTGGAAAGCATCAGAGACATTTTCCGTGGTAGCCTGCTTCATTTTGTGGTCATCGACCGGTTTCGGGTGTGTGCCAACACTGTCTGAAAAACGCATCCTGAAGATGGGCGAACGCCCGAAACCGGTCGATGACCACAAAATGAAGCAGGTTACCACGGAAAATGTCTCTGATACACAAATTATCACTGAAAATATGGAATAAAAAAAATAGCGAGCAAGTATATATTTTTTGCTATCTTAATTTTACATTATTACATTTTATGTGAAGTATTAGTGCACAGATATGGTCACCATCTGATTTCAAGATGTTAAACTCTATTCTATGCTGATTTCTGGAATTATAACCAGTAATCGCAACTTTGAGAAGGAAGTGACATGCCAATTCTTCTTGGATATCCCACCCTAATAATACTCATTAACACTGACACCTAAAACTCAAGCAATACCCACTGGACCAGCAGAGATAATTTATGTGGCAATGCACAACCCACAGACAACCTCTTGTCACCATCATACAAACTCATTTTACTTACACATTATAACATGAGGCTACATTCCATGTAAAAAAACTGGCACAGTGGATGGTTTATGCCTTCCTTTTCTACACATATAGAGTAATAGCGAACAGGAAAATGAGCCAAGACAAACTTAGTAATGTTTAAAACGTGGCTTAATGTTACTCGAAAGGCTCAAACTAATAATGTATATAAAGCTGCTGACATGAATTTTAAGGAAATAAAACAGACATACATCTGCAATAACAATGCTGCTCTTAAAGAGGCATTGTTAAGAACTAAAAATTAAAAATCCAGAAATAAAGAGTAACCCACTCATAAGAATAAAAACTACAGTGTATCAACTAAATTTGCTCTGTGCAAGTCTGTTATCATACTGTTTTGACAAAGCATTCTGATGGTCGAACGCCCGAAACCGGTCGATTACCAAAAAAAGAAGCAGGCTATCACGGAAAGTATCTCTGATCAAATGATTACTCGTTACTTATTAATAGAAATAATAAATCTATGAGGGTCACCAAATAATTTATTTAAAATAAGTTTTTTTAAAATAAATTATTTTAAAGCCATTATTCCAAAAAAAAAATTGGGAATATTTTTTTCAAATAATTATTTGAATTTGAAATGTTATATTAAATAATTTTTTTCAAATAATCTGTGCTTAGCTTTGATTGTGTGAGTGTGACTGTTGGAGTGTCAGTGTTAGTATTGTTCGTGCTGTTATGCTTAGATCCCTGAAGAAGCAGTAGTCAACTTTTCTCAAAGAGGCATGTTATCTTAACCAATAATTCTGAATAAAACTGGCTGTAAGATAGATTCGAGAAACTACTCGAATCATAATTACTTTCACCAATAGTAGAAAATGTAAATGAATCTCTTTTGAATGAAATAAAGCCTACTTACTTTATTGAAAGATCATATTTTTCCATAACATATGCCAGCACAAGCGCTGCGCTTCTTGATATGCCGGCATTCCCATGCACTAACACCTTCCCTCCATGTTCTAATGTGTCATCTATAAATTCTCTTACGACAGAAAAGTGTTGTATAATGTTTTGGGTCGCTGAGTCAGCTATATCCAAAATTAGGTACCTATAATTTCAATTCAATAAATAATATTTTTATGGATTTGAATAAAACACAGACCTGGTTGGCATTAACAACAGAAAAATTGTTTTTTGGAAAATAAATAATTATTAGCGTTTGGTCAACTGATATTACTTAACAGGATTTACTTCTCTTGGGAAAAGAGATATCAGGGAGATTTTTAATGACGTGGAAGAAGATAACGTAAATATGATTTAAAAACAGCTACCACTAGAGTTCTACTAATAAATGCTGTGAAGTTAAGGATGAATGATTTTTCTTTTTTATTTAATAATTCAAAATATATATATAATAAACCACAAGAATTGTTCTGAATAGTTAACAAAGACGAAATAAATAGAACAAAACAAACACTCCATCTGCAGTTGTACATCCATTTAGGAAGAAGATCTAGATTCTGCAGACAGAACAAATAAGCAATTTTCAAATAATACTAATGAAAACAATAAGCAAATAAAAAAATGTACCAGCTATTTCACTGTTTCAAGATGGACTTATAAAACTGTCGTCACAACGATTCAGTCCTACTAAGCAATTAAAATAACTATTAAGATTAATTAAAATAACCTACTAAGATTAATTAAAATAACCTCAATATAAAAGAAAACCATTTTAGATATAAAGGTAAAACAAAAATTACTGACAATCCTGGATTTCAAGATACCAACCACAGATGGCATTACAGAAAAGGCTATTTAAGGTAGAGGATTTTGGATCAGAGACATTTTCCTTGGTAGCCTGCTTCATTTTGTGGTCATTGACCGGTTTCGGGCGTTCGCCCATCTTCAGGATGTGTTTTTTCAGACAATGTGACAACACAGACTTGGACAGAGCAAATTTAGTTTACACACTGACTGGTGTTTTTAATTGTATTTAAAACTAAACTCTTAAACTAGGTCAAGGGGTATGGTGATGGTAACTGGGTGGGAAAAACTAAAAAGTATTGTTCGTGCTGTTATGCCTGGATTCCTGAAGGATGCTTAGATCTCTGAAGAAGCAGTAGTCAAATTCTCTCAAAGAGGCATGTTATCTTAACCAATAATTCTGAATAAAACTGGCTGTAAGATAGATTCAAGAACTCGAATCAGAATTACTTGCACCAATAGTGGAAAATGTAAACGAATCCCTTTTGAATGAAATAAAGCCTACTTACTTTATTGAAAGATCATATTTTTCCATAACATATGCCAGCACAAGCGCTGCGCTTCTTGATATGCGGCAACCTATACACCTCCATCCCAATAACGGACACACTGGACATAATGAAAGAGAAGTTGAAACACGAAGAATCCACGCAATTCCAACCACCCTACCGAACACAAACTAGCTTCACTTAGACATCTGACGAACAGACTTAAATACACACCCCTTACACCGGCGAACCACACACAAGAACTGCAGACAATCTACAACATAGCTGAGAGCAATGGGTACAATGCGAATATCATAAATAAACTCCTCAAAAAATGAACCACGCCACCAGAATAGGACTGACAAAGAAACAACAGACAAATTCGCCACATTCACATATATCGGAAGCCGCACGTACAAACTCACGAATTTTTTCAAAAAACTGGACATCAAGACATCTTTCAGAACAAACAACAAATTAGGCAAACAAAATCCGCACTCGTACTGAGTTCACAGACGTCTATGACTGCAGTGGGTTTACGAGTTGAAATGCCCGGACTGCAACAACATTTACGTGAGGCAGGCAGGCAGAAAAATCAGGGAACGATTTACCGAACATATGAGATCATGGAAGTACAACAAAGTTGGAATTATGCCAATCACCTAAACACAAATCCGATGATATCACTACCACGATGAAACTAATACATCCTGGCCATAAAGGACGACAATTTGACATAATAGAACAACTCGAAATATATAAACACAAGTTAAAAAACTTAACAAACGAACAGACAAAATTTGCTAGTGAACCATTATTCAAAACACTCTTCCCACAATAGCAATAGAAACGCAATTACCAGTACAAATATTATACATGAACCAAATAGTTCTTAAGCAGATTTTATTTTTAAATCTGCTAATTATATAATAATAATTACAAAAAAATTAAGTATGCGTGCGTACATGGATTGACAGAGATGAGTGTTGTGTAATAAGTTGATATGCTGAGTGGAATGCATAATAAAAAACTTAATTATAAAAAACCATATTTAGGTATACATGCGTGCGTGGATGGCGTATGTGAATTGTGAAGGGTGAAATGCAAAATATATTTAGTGTCATCAAACAACCTGCTCATATATATTGCATGGTTGTTTATTTGTTTTTATTATTTTAGTTGTTATTTTAATTTTTATCAATATTCTAATCGCTTAATTTAAATTATGTTAATTTAAATCGTTATTCAATTTAATTTTATATTTATTTTTATTTTGATTAGTTAATTGTAAAGCGAATCTCCATCAAACAACGGAGTTTAAAAATTAGACCCCCACGTGTTGTTTCCATTTTAAGGAAAATTTGCCATTTAACAACCCAAACACGTGGTTTTTCCTTCACCATACCCATTGACCTAGTTTAAGAGTTTAGTTTTAAATACAATTAAAAACACCAGTCAGTGTGTAAACTGAATTTGCTCTGTGCAAGTCTGTGTTGTCACACTGTCTGAAGAACGCATCCTGAAGATGGGCGAACGCCCGAAACCGGTCGATGACCACAAAATGAAGCAGGCTATCACGGAAAATGTCTCTGATGCTTTCCAGCTCTGCGGAACAACCACCACAACAAGTAGAGCCTTTTGTTTGTAATGCTGCGAGGAAAGACCAATTTAAAGCAAGAAATTCTATCAGTAGTTTGCCAAAAATCTTATTTTTTGAATCAACAATCCATTCCTAGCTATTGCAACACATTAATGAAATGCAAAAATATTCTTTAGTTTATCATAGATAATTTGATAAATGCACACAGACGAAGACAGTGAAGAGCAAATAAATAAAAAAATAATAATGAAATGGTCAAAATTATAACCTAAATCGCAGAAAAAAGCTCCAAAATTACTCAAATATAACTAATATTCAGGATTACTATTAGCGTCAAAACAATAAGAATACTACTCAAATGTATTTAAGTGATACTACAAAATTAATATAATAGTTATCAATTTTGATGTGACACACCCTAAAAAAATTCCCTGTCGATTGCAAATAAGAGTTTGTGCGTCTTAATGAATAAATTGGATTTGGATTTGTTTGTATGACCATCTGAAAAAATTAAATTTTTGTTTTCTTTATTAATAATAATAATAATAATAATAATAAATAAATCAACACAAATTCAAAATAAAACTAGAAACTGATGGAATTCAGAATTCATTGTCATTTTCCAGTGCAAAGTGGCGGGATGAAAATTTCTTTGTTCACTAAAATTTGTACAAGAAAAATGTTCTGAGGTCGTTTAAATGGCAATTTGCCATGCAGATTAGGAAATTTGGATAAAGGTTGTACTAATACGATAACATGAGTAGTTTAGTTTATGTGTTGGTTGGATCCGCAGAGCTGGAAAGCATCAGAGACATTTTCCATGATAGTCTGCTTCATTTTGTGGTCATCGAACGGTTTCGGGCGTTCGCCCATCATCAGGATGTTTTTGTTGAACAATGTAATAACACAGACTTGCACAGAACAAATACAGTTGATACTCTCACTATCAACTGTATTTGCTCTGATGATGGGAGAACGCCCGAAACCGGTCGATGATTCCAAAATGAAGCAGGCTATCACGGAAAATGTTTCTGAAGTTTAGTTTATCTTAGACATAATCATATATCAACTGCCAACCGTTAAGAGAAGAATGGTTTCAGTTCCATTTTAATTTGGAGGTGGCTATGAAGCACAATTCCGATAGACTTATTTGTAGTTTATCCTCGCGTACGAGAACAGCGGTTCAATGTAATTTCAGCATAGTAGTGGCCAAGAAGCGCAACTCCTACAGGATCTTTTTTTAGTCTCCTCGCATCGAGCATGTTTTTACCATCCAGTTTATCACAACTTATTTCATGCTATTAAGTTCACATATTTCAACCGTTACCAGGCCCATTTAAGATCCTGACTACCAAATAAGTAAGCATAAATGTTTAGAGAACAAAAATTTGAAATTAGAAGTTATTCTCAATTTCACACTTCTCCAACCGTAGTTGAGAGGTTAGGCTAGAAAGATGTATCAGAATATCTACTGGATGTCTTAAAAGGGTGGGGAGCAGTGCCACCAAGGAACGGTTATCCCAGTTTGCCGGATTCCTTCTTTGGAACTCTTCTTCATAAATATTAATAATACTATGAAGTAAATTTTATTTCTAAATAACAATAATAATAATAATAATAAAAAGAAATTGTTTATAGCACACATGATATTTGTGTGTGTATGTGTATGGTGTGAGAGTGGGGCGAGGTATAAATATAAGTGGTAGAAGGGAGGGCTTTCGTCTATAAAATAATAATGTGCCCATTGTCGGGATAGGATATTAGAAATACCAGAATTAGTAAAAAGTCTTGCATGAATCTGGATATTAGAAGAAAGTGGAGAGTAAATCCGCTCTATCTAGTGAACATGAAGAATATGCTAATTAAGTGGTTTACGAATGGGCGAGAACCGGTGAGGGAGCTCTAGGACATTGGAGTATGTGGACCAAAAAATCTACTGGCAATCAATTTGCCATCACCTTCCAGGTGAAAATTCACACATTTGAAAGATGTGACCAGTTCAACGTCGACAGGACCTATCAGAATGAGGAGATTATGACCCTTCCCGAGAGCTAGGAAGATCAGAATGCACTGAGTTCATGTGCCACTAGTTCAAAAATTATGTAGGAACGCCTCAGCAATCTCAATGATTATGACAGGAATAATAAGTTACCATGTTTTGGATGCGACGGTATGTTGGATAGAAGATAATCGAGATGGCAGTGGGAACCCATTATGTGATAAACGATCAATCTCTTTAGAAAGAGCTCAGAAATAAGGAGATAATCAAGAGAATATTCTCTGGACTCTAGAGTTTAGAGAACCCCTCCAGGACTAAAAAAAGCTAAACATATCTAGGCAGTTACCCCCCAAAAAAAATCTGAGTAGAAATAGGCTTCGCGTGCTAACGGATTTCCTCAAGCGGATTCTAGATTTAGGGGGCCACATGAAGAAGTTGGACTAGGATTGTGATGGCACATGCAGATTCTGTGGGAAGATGAAGGAGACTTCAATATCTCTTAACGGAGTGTGACGAAATCCAGAGAAGGTTCAGAAACCTGCGTACCAACCAAGTGTTGGAGGAGGTATAATACTTCTAGAAACTTCTGAGGTTTTTCAGAAAAATTAATTTGGACGAGGTACAATAGGTTGCAAGATTTCATGCTAGCATCAAGTTCCCAATAGATCTCTTTTGTCGCTGTACACTGCACCTCTCAAAAAAAAAAAAACCATAACGATAAGTTGAAGAACACTGAAGAAACCTAGGTTTGAATATATAGGCTGAATCAATGAGCAAGTTTCCCACCATCTTTTACACTATTCATACAATTGGAGGATTTGAAATCACATTATTGAGGATATGTCCTACCAGTTCAACCTTTAAAGAATTATAAAATTAAGAGATTGCGGGTTGAAATACAGTTCACGGGTTATTAGTTCAAAAATGCTTTGGGAATAGCATGGCAAGCTTAAGGATTTGGATGAAAAGATAATCTCTTTTGGGTGTTAGGATATTTGGCTTGGCAGGTAATGAGATAACTGATAATCTGAAAAAAGAATGGTGAAGCAATCCTCTTCATGGAGTGGAGCCCTTGGCAACTTTCTACCCAAGAAGAGCTCAGACATGAAAAAACTATTACTCTGAGACTAACAGATTCTTCTGAGGGCTACGAACGGAAAATATTTGAGGGTGCATTAACTGAGTAAAAACAGACTTATACTTTCTTATATGTATAGTTTCTTGGAAAAATTGTAGACGAGGAGGCATGCGAGCAAACTGGGCCTAAAACGCAATAGAATGCAAGCTAGATTCTGTGAAGATATGGAGGCTCCATTATCCTCCTTAGTTTCTGGATGCGATTATCCAGATAAAATTTAGAAAATTGGCTATTTATATATATATCGGAGACTAGGGGAGCAGAAATCGTTACATTTTTTATATAAATATATCTGAAAAGGTGCTGTAAGTTGCGGGTTCTTAGACTGGGCCCGGGAGGCACAATAGGTCTTTCAATAGCAGCACATTAGGTTCCATGAAAAAAAAGAAGAAAAACTTGCTCTCAAAATCAACGGGTATAATCCTACGATCTATAATAATATTAATACCAAGTGCAACTAAACGTATAGCAAAAATACCAAAATTAAAACAAATTTGTCAATTATAGCAAGAAATGTTGTATGAATGTTTCACACCAGATTTTTAATAGCGTTATTAAATCATTTTTTTTAAAGATACCTTCTCATCTTATCTAATGATTGTCATTTCAAGCATGAATTTACTATAAAAATGAAACTATTTTTTGAATATGCCATTTAAAATGTTGGTTCTATGAAAATGATAAATAAAAAATTTCACTTGATAAAAAAAAAATTTAGTAATGAATATATGAATTTCTTAAATCATACAAAAGGAAATGTTGGCTATTAAGTTAATTACTACATCATTAATAAAAAAAAAATTACGTATACATTACTTGAAATGATCTAAAAAATTTGCCCTTATAAACTGTGCTTCGAGTGTGTGACGTACGCAAACAATATGTGTAATTCCATTACTTTTAAGATCATTTAGCTTGGAACGCATTGCTGCTGAGTAGGGTCCTAAAAAAACTCCAGGTACAATTTCTTGCATTGCACGCCGCATACTGTATTTCCATTCTTCATTGCTATCTGATAAATGTGGTACTGTAGGAAAGGAAATTTTTCCATCTCCGTTCATATCCTTCAACAAAAATTATTGAAACTGGAATGATTAACTACAAAAACAGGCATCTAAAATTCTATAGCAGTTCCAAATCGATAGGTATAATTTTTATCGAAATTTTTGGGAAACTTCTCTGAAAGCATATACTTAATAGATAAAATATAGAAACAAATTGCAAAAATGGATCATTCCCATTTGTGGGGAAAGATAATCGTTCAAAAATGATATCAAAATACCCAATTTGCCTTTAACAAACTTCTGCACTATTTTCCAAATAAACATTAAGAACAAATTGTAAAGTTTTATAAATAAATCGGAACTGTCTAATTAGTTTACATTATGGTAACATAAATATCTCATTCAACCAAAACAGTCATGGAATGATAAAAACGTGCAAAGTTAAAAATATCTATCACAAGATGCAGAATGAACTTTAGAAGGAAGAAAACGTTAAGAGAACGATTCATAAAAATGGATTTATTTAAAGAAAAAAAAAATCAAATGATTCACTACAAAGGACAAGGCCCTAACTGGATATGAATACTCCGAGATTTGAAAATTCTAAACTTTATTGCCTATAGTTGATAATAAAGCTCACATATATTCTACTGAATTTCTAAAAGATTAGTCCAGCAATGTCTAGCGCTCAATCAAACTAAACTACACAAATTCTCATAAGTTCTTGCCAAAGTATAATTCATATCTGTCTAAAATGCGAATCGGTTTAAAAAAATTAATAACATAGATACTGTTACTTAAATTAGGTAAACAAATAAGAAAAAGGAGTATGGATAATACATTTAATTTTCAGATAAACAAATATACTTCTTTTATCCTTCCTTAAGAAAGGATGGGGAAAAACAGAAGACAATAAAAATGAAAGTGATACACTGCAATAAACGGCGAAACTTAAATAAAAATTCGTCTCTAAATGATAACTCAAAGTATCAATTAACGCATAGACTAAAAATATATACTATTTATCAAATTAAACCAATCAAAAGATCATGAAAAGTAAGTAGTAGTATACATATAACATTTATTATGATTAAATTAACACATGATTCAAATAAATATTTTACCTTTCCAATTACTTCATGGATTACCATGTGCCCCTTATATTTAGAAATTACTAAAAAAAAAATTGTGGTTTGCCGCTTTTCAAAAAATGATTCGAAGTTGCTTTAAATCGTGTTTCTTGGGCATACCTACCGTTCCATTGGTAAAAGTGAATAAGAGAGGACAATCACAGCAGATACTACTGTAGACACCCCTACCAACAACAACCTCCCATTATCAAAAATGTTATGGTTACTCTTCCGATCAATGCATATCGATATATTATCCTATATTGTATATTTGTTATTATTTTTTTTTTTTACTTATTCTTATTTTTTTTCCTTTTCCAAGCTTTACTTCCATTCATCATACTATTACCATGCTTCTCATTTACCTTCTTTTTTTTTAAGTAGCTTTCACATCACACAAAACATTTTTTCTAACGCTTCCCAGAAACAAAGAATAGTTCTATGCACGTTTTTTATAATACAAATTTGAGGTCATTCATTATATATATATATTTCATACAGTTCTTTTTTGTTTAAAAAGTTAAAATATTTAATATTAGATATTATTCTAGATATTACAACAACATTAAATTTTAAGTTTTTTTCTGTTATTGTGTAAATATTTTAAATTTTACTTTAAAATTTATAAAGATGTTATGGTAAGACCAGGAAAAATGAGTTAATAAATTTAAAAATAATTTACATAAGAATGCTTTGTTCTCAAGCTCATTTTTCCTGCTGATCGCTCACAAGAAAAAAGCGGCACGCGCCGGTGGGATCCGCACAGAAATGAAGTATTTTCAGTCCTTTAAATCGTTTACAAGGATGTAATGAGAAGAGCAAAGTGTAATTGATACTATCGATATAATGGAGCTTGAGAAGGGAGTAGTTGGGAGGGGTGTCTACAGTGTGCCCGCTATGATTGTCCATTCTTATTCACTTTTAGCACAATTTTACATTTACATTTTTGTAAAACTACTGAACTATTACCTATATTATAATTTTAAAATTTATCGCCAAAATAAAAATTTCTCACCGCAGGTAATTGAACAAGAAATAA
Source organism: Triatoma infestans (assembly GCA_011037195.1). NCBI lineage: Eukaryota > Metazoa > Arthropoda > Insecta > Hemiptera > Reduviidae > Triatoma > Triatoma infestans. The sequence goes on along the minus strand of JAAEAF010005394.1, from coordinate 106,860 downwards.
TAACCTCAACAAGGTTAAGGTTAGGCAGCTAGACGTAAAGGTTTCCCCTCCTTGCAGTTCGAAAATTAAAATCGAAAAAAGGAATTGGGGCCGACTTTTTACTTTCAAAAATAAATCTATGAAATATGTTAAGAATATTTTTTTTTTCATATAATATCGAGGAAGTAATTTTTGCTATTACTTTCATGTACAATTTAATGATAAAATTATCAACAAAAGCTCTCAACAGATGTTAAAAAAGTGAAAAAAAGATTTATTTCACAAAACTTATTACCGAGGATTGTTTTAAATGAAAAGAACATCAGTTTTATTTATGTAGTTTTTGAGCTCTAGAGAGTATATAAATTAGTCGAAACTCTGTAAAACGCATGATGTAATTTTAATTTATGTAAATTGATCCTGAACAAGGAACTAAACTTCCAAAAACAAATTTTACTGAAATAGTATATACTTTTGTCAATAGAACACAACATTTACCTAAAGGAAATGTAAGAAATTTACAATGAATATGTTTCCTTAAAAAATGTATTTGCTATTTCAAAACTGTCCAGTACTTTTAAATCAAGACAGTTTTTCTATTGTTTCAGAGCCTATTCACTTACAATTTAACGAAATTTATAAGTTATTACATTTAGCAAAAATGTAATTTTCAATTGTTTTTTTTTATTTTTATTCATATTACATCTTGTCTGGCTATAATTTTTATTTGGTTCTTTTTGAATCTTACTTATTTGGTTTTTTGACATAAAGTGCAAATGAATGCAGGAAAATGATTAATAAGGAAAAAATAAATTTCTGATTTCGGTTTGGCAATGAAATAATTTAAATTGCCCGGGGCATCTGTTTCATTTGTAGGAGTTGTCAACAACAACACTGAAGAAACTGAACTGGAGAGATTGTGAGGTTCTAGAGAGAGGTTATTTTTGCTTTTCTTCGTTCAAATTTTTATTCCTGCTACTTCTAAAATAAAAATGGATAAACCACAGAAAATGCCGAAAGTGGCAAAGGTAAGGCCTTATTTAATGTATTTTTTAGTATTTTAATGTATTTTTATTCCGTTTCCTTAATTATTTTTATCTCTCTAAAATCTACTTTTCAGGTGAAAAATAAAGCTCCAGCAGAAATACAAATTACTGCAGAACAACTACTTAGAGAAGCCAAAGAAAGGGATTTAGAAATCGTCCCTCCTGTGAGTAAAAATCGCAAAGTTTTATCCTTAAAAATTGGCAGTTATGCCTTGCCAATACTCCAAATGTTTATTCAGAATAAAATAAGTAATGGATGATATGAATAGTTTGTGCATTCATTGCTTTAAGTTATAAATTAATGTCGCATTGGAAGTTGAATATTTTAATTGAGTGTATATGTTTATTTCTGGCCTTTTTTTTTTCAATCAACCGAGTGTTATGATGATAGAAAAGTGGGCCTACAGCGTCTTTAAGGCAATTTTTCTTAATGGTAGAAATATTCATTGTTTGATTGGGAGATCATCTTACGAATACTTCTCCGTTTAGTTATGCACATTCAATTTTATTTTAACACACCTTATCAAATTTTAAGTTTAAATAAAACTTTAATATTTTTTCATTCAAAACGCAGTATAATTTTAAGTATTGTAGGTATCCGATTTATATTATATTTTGAATTAGTAAATAAAAAACAAAATTTAATGGTATAAAGAAAATGTCTCATTCAGGGTAAAATGCTAAGAGAGAAGTAATAAGGATGGATGCCGGCGCCAAACTTTTGTGAAAAATTCTTCATATAAATCGTAAACATAATGTAATAATGAGATTTTTTCCGAAATTTGCGTTTAAATATATTTTATCATCTCATTTGAATGGATGAAGAAATTGTCATTTATCTTCTAAAAAGGAATTATGACCCAATTCGGAAGCATGCCCATTTTATTATGTTAAAATTAAATTTTTTTTACTTTGGTAACATACGTTATAATTGAGTCTTGAGGTGGATAGTATTTGTAGTTGCAGTAACACTAATCGGACACTTCATACACAGCATTGTAAATCCAAAACCTGGTCTCGCATTATTGTGTTCATTGCTACGAAAAATATTTTTGTAATTATTTTTATAAGTATGGCAATTGAATACATTCGATAATAGCATACTGAAAGCAAAAGTGTGATGCTAGTTTCTTCCACTATCTTTATGAATTGTATTCATTCAATATAGCTTTATAATATATATATATATATATTAATATAGCTTATGTAAGAAATATATATACATTTTTGCTTTTTAGCCTCCTAAACAAAAAATATCTGATCCTGAAGAACTTGCTGATTATCAGCATAGAAAAAGAAAAGCATTTGAGGATAACATAAGGAAAAATAGGATGGTTATTAGTAATTGGATTAAGTATGCCCAGTGGGAAGAAAGCCAGAAGGAAATTCAGCGAGCTCGGTCTATTTACGAACGAGCTTTAGATGTTGATCATAGAAATATTACATTGTGGTTAAAATATACAGAAATGGAAATGAGAAATCGTCAAGTTAATCATGCCCGAAATTTATGGGATCGAGCTGTAACTATTTTACCCAGAGCTAACCAGTTTTGGTATAAATACACCTACATGGAAGAAATGTTAGGAAATGTGGCAGGTATGTACAATAGTTACTGTAAATTATCATTTTAAGATGAATGATATTTTATATATAATAATATTAATAATGTTAGGAATGAAATGTTGATCTTGCTGAATAATAATATTTATTATTTATTTGTCATCCAATTCCCCAGAAGGGATAAATAACGAAGGAAAGAGCTCTCATTATTTTGTTTTTTATCAGATTTATTATTACCTTTTTGTTTAAGTAGAATTTATTAGCAAAACTGAAAATGTCTGCTCTTAAAATTCAAGAGGGAAAATCCGAAGAAATGGTACTCGTCTTGGATCACGACGATTATCCGAGTTGTTAAGATGAAGGGTGTTGTAATTTGTCGTATTCTATCGCAAAAACCAGTTTTACGTTTGTTTCCATCTCTAATACACCTGTCTAATGTTTGGTTATGTGTGTCTGTAGTTCATGTACAAAGGATAGAAATGATTAGCAAGAGTAAAATAAAAAAAATCATTAGGTTAATGAAACTATAGTTATAAAATATAATATCAAGGCTGTTTGTATTGACTGTGTTATGTTGCAACGCTTCATGAACTTTTAATGGTAAATGAAATTTAAGGCTAGAATTAGAATTAGAATGCTGCAGGGGGGGACTAAAACCCAGGCACCGCAGCCTCCCATTGAGGCTTATTGTGCCAACCCCTTAAACCTAGTAGCGGAAGCCTCCCCTCTTCATGAGGTCCAAAACCTTCCCAAAACCAGTCCCTCCTGAAGCACAATTTCCTCCGGTCTCAACGTGCTGAAGATCTCGTACCTCAGTCTGCCGATTGCAACGCAATCAAACATCAGGTGAGAGGCCGTCTCCTCCTCCTCCTGACACAGTCTGCACAAGGGCTCTACATCCACTAACCCCACCTTGTGTAGATGTTTTTTGAACCTGCCATGCCCAGTAAACAGGCCCGTTATCAGAAAGATCTGATACCTGCCTAGACCCAGGATGTATCTGGTCCTTCTTTCACACCGCTCTGGCATGACCATTTTGCCATGTTTCGCTCCAGTACTCAGCCTCCAGTATCGGTTATGTTCCCTCCGAGTCCAGTCTCTCAGAGCGCTCTTACCATACTTTTGGCCACCCCTAGAGCAGGTTCCGGTCCGAGGAAGGGAGCGTTCGCTCCCTCCCTGGCCAGTTGGTCGGCTATTTCGTTTCCTATGATCCCCTTATGCCCCGGCACCCATACTAGCCGAACTTTGTTGTGCCGGGCTAATGCCTCCAGGGAGTCTCTACACTCCCTGACCAAAGGGGAGGTAAATTTAAGGCTAAATACAGATTCCTAAATTTTGCATCAACTAAATTCAAATTTTTGGAAAAAATATTACAAACGAAGTTGACAAGTTTATATCTTGCAAATTTAAAGGAAGTCGTTGGCTTTGTTTTAGACAAAATTCTAAAAACTCAGAAATGTATTCTTTAAAGTCACGTTTTGATTAACCGATTTTTTAAAATTTGAAATTCTAGTTGATTGTAATGTAGTTAATATTATATCTATAAGTGCTAGAACATCGTACATTTTACAATGGCATTTTAGAGGAAAGATTCACGTTGCAACTCTCCCCTTGATATCGACTTCGATCTCTAGCTTGCGAGACCTAAATTTATGCATCAGATAGCAACACGAGTTTTATGAAAATAATGTGGATTGCAATTAGTTGTTTACAGATTTTGAGATGGTTTGTGATATAGTATCGTGAGCAGGATCTTAAATGCTACTACGGTCATTATGCCTGTTGTTACTATTGCAATACTTGTTTCAGCAACAAGTAAAATTTCCTTCCTAAAGTTCCTGTTATAGATACATTACTTCTTTGGCCCTGTTGTAGATATGTTAAGAGATATAAGTTTCTTAGTGTAACTCACTAGCATTATCATATTTAAATCATAAGTTCCCAATAAAATTTATTTATGAGAATATGTGTCTGAAAATGTGTCAGGCTTGATCACCAAAATTTCCAATATCAATTATTAAATAAGAATTTGGTTAAAACTAAAAAAAAAGTAAATATTTATAGGCAATTGGTACAGATACCAATTTGTGTACATTATTATAATTAATAATGATAGATGCCCGAAGGCGCCGGGACCTAAGCCAATATGGCTCTTAGCCCCTGAGAGAGAGAAAACCTTCGCCTAAAAAGACTCCCTCCCCCCGCAATCTATGGTCTGATTATAATATCTCAAGATATTCCTAAACCTTCAAGCATTGCCCCCCCCCCCATTACGAGAAACATAGTGAATTGAAAATATAAATTGGTAACACTTTCATTATTTTAATTATCAATAACTCTTGTTAATTCTTCTTTAGAAATTTTGAATTTTTTCCACCTACTATGAGCATTGAAGCTTATAGAGTTTTTACTCTCATTTACTTGTATACACTTTTTAATGTTTTTCAACATTTTAGGGGCTAGGCAAGTATTTGAAAGATGGATGGAGTGGGAACCAGAAGAGCAAGCATGGCTTACTTATATTAAATTTGAGCTACGCTATAAGGAAGTTGAACGTGCCAGAAGTATTTATGACAAATTTGTAATGGTCCATCCAGACGTTCCTAATTGGATACGATATGCTAAGTAAGAAAAATATAAGTTTGTTCAAAACTTTTCCAATAATTTTTATAATAGAAATATTTTTACGCAAAGGTTTATGAATCAGAGACATTTTCCTTGAAGCCTGCTTCTTTTTGCGGTCATCGACCGGTTTCGGACGTTCGCCCATCTTCAAGATGCGTTTGTCAAACAGTGTGGTCGATGACCACAAAAAGAAGCAGGCAATCACGGAAAATGTGTTGATGCTTTCCAGTTCTGCGGAACCAACCACCACAACAAAGGTTTATGAATGTTGAATTTTACTGCAACACTATTATTGAAGATACTCGTTATGTAACTTTCAGAATAGGCATGAATTATAGAATAGGATGGTTGATTTCAGCATGCTGCCCTTACATTTTTTTTTCTAGGAGCCCCTACAACTCTCTGTCCGGTGATCGGCAGTGTTGTCTGTAGTTAGAGAACACTGCTCGGAAGTCGGCAGTGCACTGAGAAAGCGCCGCGGGTACAATAGATCTTTTAGTCGCAGTGCATATCCCTTTTAGAAAAAAGAAAATCAGAATAGGATTAAAGAAACGCATTATGTTGTATTCATTTTTGTAACCCCTATTAGGAAGAATTGTTAAGTAAAAACTTGGTCGCGCCTTAAAGGTGTCCAAAGTCAGTTTGCATTCATGAACATAGTAAAAGTTCAGAAACAATCATAGAAAGGTTTTTGTCAAGCTGCCGATCACTTTATTCTATTTTTCCATTGTTTTTTTAATATTTTATTGGTTTTATTAATAATTCTAATTAAAATAATACTGTTAATAATGAGGAACTTTTATCTTTCCTATTAACTCACATTCCTTACCGATTATACCTCTAACATTCCACGTAGCAAAACGTAAGGGTATGTCCACACTTGTGCGCTTTCCTCCTCCTCCTCTTCCCTTTCCACTCGCGCTTCCTCTTTCCATTTCAACATGCGTTGCGCATACCTCTTGAGGCATTCAATTTGTTGTCCACACTTCATCCGTTCAGTGTGCATTTTATGGATGGATTCAGAAGCGGCATTAGCTATTTGTGCAGGTTACTTGTTTTTGAAAAGTGCACGAAAAAGAAAAAAACAGCGAGCCCTCATCTTATGAAACCATTTGCAACTGACCTTAATGAGGGCTCTCCAAAAAGAGAATTTAATTACAGGCTATCGAGAGCAAGGGGAATCGTTGAAAACGCTTTTGGGTTGATGGCGCAGGCGTTCAGAATTTTTCGTAAGCCCATAGAAGTTACAGTTATTGGGACTGTGGTTGATATGGTGTTAACTTGTCTTCTGCTTTATAATTTCCTCCTAGATGCAGCAAGACAGTATTCACCTTCTGGAAGTATTGATCACGATGATGAAAGCACTAGTAAAGTTATTTTAAGGCACATGGAGAGAAGTGATAATGGCATGAGACCTCTACAACAAGTACCACGGAACAAGCATCACTTCTCGCACTTTTGTTGGCACATAATTTTGAATTTACATCCCACAAAACTGTTTGAAGATGATAATCTTCTATAACATCAAGTGTCTCTTGATTACAGACATAATCAGAAATCTGCTGTAGGAGATATTATTAATTAATAATAATAGTTGAATAATATCAATTACTAATAAAATTATTATTAAAATAATAATTGAATAATATTTAACATTAATTGTATGATATACCTATACAAAAATCTATATAATACCTATACAAAAATCACACAACACGTAGCGAGATCAACAAGACGCATAGAATGTTGAACGAAAATCCAAGTAGTTGGATTCACGTGCGCTGTGGTTACGTCATGAAAATAAAGCCCATTCAACTTTCATGAGGTATGCAATAACGCATGCCTCTCTTGAAAGAAAAGTTCCACCAGTGTGGACATACCCTAATAGCCTTTTTCTTCGCCAGGTCGAATTCCTTAAAAATATTTAACTCCATTTTTTCCTATACTTATGACATTTTAGATTTAGTACATAAAAAAATGCGTCATCATATATTCGATGCAGGACTTTTATCTTATTTTAAAAATGAACTCTCTGCTATTTGCTGTATCCCATATACTTAAGATGCAATTGTAACTTGAAATTGTTTTTAGAAGAAGTGACAGTGGAAATAATTAGAAGAACTTGTTTTGTTTGTTTTTTTATGATTAAGTGTAATGTATTATTTGCATAATGATTAAGTGCATAATATGATTTTATGTAATGTGGTCTCGATGAAATAGAATAAACCTTTATTTTTGAGCCAGTGCTTACCCTTACATTTTGTTTTCCTAGGAGCTTTACAGCTCACTGTCCGGTGATAGACAGTATTGTCTGTAATGAGAGGAGGCTCCGGGAGCGAATGACAGTAGATGTTGATCCTAAAAAAAAAAAACCTTTATTTTTTAAAAATAAACTAAAAACATAACATGTTTCAAATAATATTGACATTAGGTTTGAAGAAAGGCATGGTTTCATATCTGGAGCGAGAATGGTTTATGAAAGAGCGGTTGAGTTTTTTGGAGAAGAAGTAATTGATGAACGATTATACATAGCATTTGCTAAATTTGAAGAAACTCAGAGAGAGGTAAATAAGACTACTAGTAGTAATACTTTTCTTCTTTCATTAATTTTAAACACAGATTTAATAAACAGCTATTAAATAGTTCCAATGTAAGCTAATTGTTATTTCGTAGGAGCAGTGAAATTAATTGCACAATCTGTTTATATTTATAACTTTGCAGCATGATCGTGCTAGAGTTATATATAAATACGCCTTGGATAATTTACCAAAAGAAAAAACAGCGGACATTTATAAAGCTTATACAATTCATGAAAAAAAATATGGCGATCGTACTGGGATAGAAGATGTAATAGTTAGCAAACGGAAATTTCAGTATCAGGAGGTAAATTAGTCACTTTATTTGCTTATTATTTCAAGAAACATCTTTTAAAAATAAGCTTATATTGATTCCTTTCTTCTAATAGACTGAAAAAATGAATTATTTTTCCATCATATTTAAAATGCAGTTAAATTCGGTTTCCATTATAATTAAAGTACAAAAAAGGATTTTTTTTTTTATTGTAGGAAGTCAAATTAAATCCAAACAATTACGATGCATGGTTTGATTTGTTACGTTTAGTGGAAGATGAAGGGAATGTTGAAGTAATTAGAGAAACTTATGAACGAGCAATAGCCAATGTACCACCAACTAAGGTAAATTTGTGTGTGTGTGTTGGTGTGTGCGCTCGCGTTGTTTTTACTTAGTGAGCTAAATAAATTTTGAAAATAATTCTAGAAGATGATGCTGGTGGTGATTGTTATTATTTTTATTTTTTTCTCAGCTAAGGCAGGCTTTATTATTATTATTTTTAAGAAAGGTTCGGGTTATACCAAGCACACTTTCATTGATTAATTAAGAATATCCGCACAATGCGGCATGTATTCAAAACGATGGCCTTTTGAATATAAATGGTTAATCTGGGATGAATGAATATTAAGAAGCTTGATACCATCATGTAGGCATTAGGGAACCATTCCAGTCGTGAAAATGACAAGAGGAACAACCATGACTCTCTCTGCTCGCCATATTCTCGTAATATCTTCCCCAAGCTTGGCATACTATCTTAGCTTCTCGTTAGCAGTTTTACTTAAATTATGAGTATTGGGCACAGCGATGTCTACTAATTTAACGTCCTTCCTTAATTTTACTTCAAGGATGATAACTGGCCTATTATGACTAACATTCCTGCCAGATATAACAGATCGGTCTTATTATAGGTGGTATCTACTGTACTCCAACTCTGGAATGTTCTTATAGTATGGTGCAGCCATGGCTTCTAAGAAACCACATATAATCGCCAGTTCTCGATAAACAACTCTAGCGACATTGTTGTGAGGCTTGGTGTTATCTATTATTATTAATTATTACTTAATATATTATTAATGATTTTTATTATTATTATTATTGTTATTATATATATGATGTTGGTCCCATTTAAATGGGCCACTTTGAAATAATTCCTAAACGAAAGAAGATATCTAAAAAATGAATATAACGTTTGTTGAAGTATTTTTGTTCTAGTTTATGATGGTGTTAATGTTTTTTTATTTTATTGCCGCCTTACACCTTAAATCGGTGGTTGAAAGTGGCGATTTCCTTTTGACCCCCACTTTTTACTACTGTATTCAAAACTATTAAAAATGAAGAAAATTGCCGTTAATTTCACTTCAATATTTCAAACCATTGCCATGATATTCAACCATAAAGATTAAATTTTCGTGGTTTTCTTATTTCTCTTTTTCATAAACTAAAATTAAAAGCGAATTTTCTTATGAATTTCTAATAAAAAGAGAGTTCAAAAACTTAAAACATTTTTTAAAACCAAAAGGGACTTAAATATCAGGGAAAACATCATTAAAACAAAACAATTTTCCAGTTTATTTACAAAAATCGATAAAATATATTTCCTATTTATTCAAAATGACTTCCACGGCTTAAACGGCACAAGAACATATAACAACATATAAACAACGCTGCACAACATATAAAGTTGCTATCGTTAGTGAGAATACGCTAATTTTATTCGCCAAGAGTTACAACAGTTGCTGGAGGATGTGCCTTGAATTCAGATCGAGAAAGTGGTTCCAACAAGATGGTTGTCCCGCGCACTGTGCTTTAGTGGCGAGGAGAGATGTTCAATAACAGCTGGGTTGGGAGACTGGGACCGGCAAGCTCGCCTTCCAGATCGCCAGATTTATGCCCTCTTGATTTTTTTCTTTGGGGATATCTCAAAGAAAACATTTACACTAAGAAACCAACAACTCCAGAAGCACCTGGAGAAGACTTAATCCAAACCCGCTTAGCAATTCCGGCACACATGAAGAGTATTGTTTTCTTGCGAGCTCTACTACTTATAGTTACCGCTCTTGGGAATGCTGTTGGAGTTCCTATGAAGGCTCTAAATTAATTATTCTAAAATAAGAAAATTGCCCTAGTATTTCAGTTTTTGCAATAAATGTTTTCCTTTCAGCGACTTGTCCTGATATTGTATGATTATAATTTATTAATTATTTTTTAAAAGGCAAAAAAAGTCAAGTCAAGAAAAATAGGTGCAAAGAAGGAATAAAAGGAGGCAATCTTATTTCAGTTTCATTTTATGTACCTAATTTTTTATCTGATTTTTCACCAAGTCCAGAAAAGGGATAGGGAAAATGATCCCTCCCCGCATTAGTGGTCAGCGCTATTGCGCTTAGAATAAGATATTCGTTCGTGGGTGAGAAGTAAAGTTCCCAAAATTGGGAACCATAGTTGGTAGCGAAAGCCAGGACTAAAGGCAATGGGACTCTGGCGTGCTGGTCACACAACTCTATTGCGACACAGTTAACAGGATACCATTAGAAATAAGGGAAATATTCTATCACTTACATTGAAAAGCAGTAAAAAATTATTTATGCACATTTTGCATGGAGGAAAATGAATGATGAATGAAAACGTTGATTTCATTTATTTTGGTAAATTAGAATGGCGGTAACATCTGGAAACTCGGGATAGTAAGGCGGGTAAAATAACTAGGCAGTGCATTGTCAGAGCAAGAGGGCATGCACGTTGCTTCGCATGTTGCTGTCTTTCATACATTCATTTCCATCTTACTAGACTCACACAGCCACTTCCATCATCATATTCTCATATAATTATTGCGGCTTCTTTGACTTTCTTAATTTTACTACTTTTTCTTTGAATTTTCTGGATTTCGACCTTTGATTAAAATATTTGTTTATGTGCACGTTTCAGCACCTGATACGTGCGGTTTTCTGTAGCATATTGTACTGTTTATTGTATATATATATATTTTTTTTACTAGTAATCACTTCTACACATGTTATTTTACTCATTTATGCACATACCTTCCTTACAGTAAGTAGTAAATCTTTCTTACTATAAGAACATATAATGATAAGTAGCACAATAATGTGCATGTAACATGGAGTAATTATGAGTAAACAAGGAATAGCACTAAGCAGTATAATATTCTGTACACAAGCGGGTATGTATGGCCAATAAAAGCTACTTTATTCAAAGAAGTCCAAAAAATTCTAAGTAAAGAAAACTGCATACAGTTTACCATCACAATTGATATTTTAGGTTGCATACAATTTTTCAGTTTTTCACTGATCAGAAAACATTTTTATAAACCATAAATCAAGTGAAAACGTTCCACTGGGCATATTTGATATTTTAGTTTTAATATGGCATATCCTATGTAAAGACAGTGAAACTTATTATATATATAGTGTAATGTTATTAGTCGAAAAAATTAAGTATTAATTTTTACTGGAATTTTTGTTAAATTACAGGAAAAAGATACTTGGAGAAGGTATATATATTTATGGATCAACTATGCACTTTTTGAAGAGTTAGAAGCTGAGGACATTGAAAGGACTAGGGAAATTTATGCTACATGTTTGCAACTTATACCTCACAAGATTTTTACATTTAGCAAAATTTGGCTTCTTTATGCGCATTTTGAAATAAGGCAAAAAAATTTAACAGCTGCGCGCAAGACACTTGTGAGTATGAAGATGATTTATTTTTTCACCATAAGTATAATGTTATTACTTTATCTAAAGGTCTTTATTTCTAATAAAATTACCTAATACATTCTCTAAATAATAACTATTTTTTTTTTTTAATATGTATACAGGGAATGGGACTAGGAATGTGTCCCCGTGATAAATTATATAGAGGATACATTGATCTTGAAATTCAGTTAAGAGAATTTGATAGGTGTAGAATACTTTATGAAAAATTTATAGAGTATGGTCCCGAAAATTGTATAACATGGATGAGGGTATGTATTTAAGATGTGAAAAGTTAAACAAATATAACATGGATTAAGGTGTTATTAAATTATTCCTCGCTTAGATTATAATAAATTTGAAGTTTTGAAATAATAATTAGTTTGCAGAGTTGGAGACATTATTAGGAGATATGGATAGAGCACGTGCTATATATGAGCTAGCAGTTAATCAGCCCAGACTTGATATGCCAGAAATTCTTTGGAAAGCCTATATAGATTTTGAAATTGGATTGGGAGAACCACAAAATGCGCGACAATTATATGAAAGACTTCTTGAAAGAACTCATCATGTAAAGGTAATTTAAAATTCTTGGACTTTGTGGACATTACGAATAGATTTTGTTTTGTTTTGAATAGATTTTTAGATGAATGCTTATGTTCATTTTCAAAAATTAAGTTATCAGTTTGCCTTTTAATCTTACTTTATCTGAATAGTAACATTTGTCAATTCTATGATTGCGAAGTTAGGGTCGTATTTTAAAGTGACAGCTTGCCAAGCTACAATAATTTTTTTCAGTTTTTCCTTCCAAAAGTAGACACATATTTATGCTTTAGTTGATGTTTTGTGCAAAACGGTTTATAAATATAATCCTTGCAGAATGATTTTTCTTAACATTGAAAGCGTAGTTTTAAACGAACACTTACTATTTATACAGTATTCAAAGAATAAATGATACCATATATGATTTTATCCGTCGTAGCAGGCTTCATTTTATTGGATCTGCCAGTCCATCCATAGTCAGAGTAAAGCTTTCGGTTCGTATAGGGAGATGCCTTTAATTTAATGTCCGCATCATGCATCACACTAGTTGATTATAGATTTTTTTAAGGACAGTCAACCAGTGCGGTGTAAGATACATTAAGTTGAAGCCATCTCTTTAGACAGATTGGTCTTAGATGGATGA